>JAFIDM010090597.1:14725-45307 GCA_023159025.1 Thereuonema tuberculata
TAACCAAAAAAGCTATTTAGATAAATAAGTACATTCAGATAATACTTAAGGTAATAAAATTTATAAAGTAATAATAAAGAAAAGGATAAGTAATTGATTATGGAATATTTTTTTCTCAAAATAGAGATAATTAAAAAAAAATTTTTTTGGTTTGAAAAGATTTTTACTTATGATTTAAATAAATAAATAAATAAATAAATAAATAAAAATTTTATTTTTGGTTAAGCTTGTACTCTAGCAATTATTATTATTTATATAAATGGAAACATAATTCAAATAAAGAAAATAATCACCAACTGAATGAGTTAGTGTTTTTTTTACATAAAAACATTTATGAAATTATAACTTTTTTTATTCTATTTAAAAATTTCGTTATTTTAATTAACTTTTACTTTTTTCAAATAAAGAAACAGAATTTTTTTATTCTCTTTGATACTACTCTGAAATGTAGGGTTACTTATTTTTATTAATACAAATTAGAAACAGTAGCTTTAGTGTAATAAATGTATATATATATATATATATATTCTACATCATGATTTCGTAAATGAATAAGATACGATGCTAACTTACTACAATCATAATAATGTACAAATAAGGCCCAGAGATCTACAAAAAATATTGTTTTGATTACAAAATGAAAAGAGCTCATTGACAATAAAATCACGTTGTAATGTCTAATTCAGGAATATCTGTAGACATCTATAACTCAGGAATGTATTTAATATAGAGCAATTTCCCTTAAAGTAGGCTATAAAAATAGGCTAATGTGAAGGATATTTAATTATGAGTTCTTTTCCAAATTACTGTCATTTTCATCGACTGCCATCCCTCAGTGCAATACTGATCTATCCTAATTTTACATTTCATTCTTAAAAAGGCTTACATTGCGTGACAGAACAAAAAAAAAAAAAAAAAATAACTCGCGACTTTGATTACAAAGTCAGCTAAAGATAAAAAAATATGACAAAGCTTTCAAAACAGCAAAAAAACTTTCTTTATTTTTAAACATGAGATGATAATGAAGTAGCTTTTTAAAGACACGAGGGCTGGGCATTAACATCAATTAATGAATTTCAGTGAAAATAGAGGTGATTAATTACCGTACAATCAATTGTATTGGCGCCATCAGTTTAAGTTGTTTCTAACTTTTTTTTAAAAGCAATAACGACTCGTTTTTTTATTTGCTTAGAGTTTTAAAATCACATTGTTTCGAGAAAAAATAGTTTATTTGCAAGTTGAGCAAGTTTTTCTCATCTTTTGGTTGAAATAACATTTTACGATCTACAAGAAAAAGTGCTTAAAAAAGTACTTTTTCTCAAGCTAGCAAAAAATCTCAACCAAAAAAAAAACGAAATTAGGTTTTTGAAAAAAAAAAGTAGATGTAGCGTCACAGGAGCAGGAGTCATTAACGAATATCATTAAAGTTTTTGAGGGAATGGGATGTGGTTAAGAGCACAATAATCATAACTATACATTTTGAGTTCGTCCTTTCTAAGTTAATAGTAAAGAATTATACCAAACATTGGGAAAACTGGAAAGCGTGTGATCTACTTAAAAAGAAATAAAACCAAGTCTTAAATTTAGTGACTCAATTCAAAGCTGTCAGGCAACTCTTTTAAATTATGGGATGTCAATTGGTGACATGTCATTTCATATCGTCGCGATCTTCAAGCGTTCTTGGCAAAAAGTTAAAAACCAATCTTCAGGTCAATTTTTCAATTTCAAAATTAGACTATTGTGAAAGATAAAAGTTTTCTTACTTAAAACTGGAATTGATTTTTTTTTTTTCCTTTTTGTTTTTAGGGAAGCTGTTGTTAAATAAAAACTGATTATCAACAAACAAAATAAGTTTTAGTTCTCACTAACTTGGAAAAAAATCACTGGGGTCTGCGTTATTTCGCAAATTATTTGAAATGCTTCTCAACTGAAACCAAGCCATAAATAAACATTCAATTGAAACTAGAATTTATAAGATGTGTAATATATCTATCTATTTACATATATGTATTGTAAAAATATATGTTTAAGAAAATATATTTCTTATAAGTTAATAGTCTTAAATATTAAAATTCGGAAATTATATTTATCAAGGTGAAATTTTACATATGAAAGTGATAAGATATAACATCAACGTAGCATTCTAAGATCACTGCAACTCAAAGATAAAGATACCTAATATCCGAAATTGTACAAGTCCACTGAAACGTCTGGAATCCAATAAATAAAAAAAATTAAAAAAGAAACTTCATCTAACGAATTCATGATACTTCCCCTTCTCACAAAACTAAAGCTCGATAAAGTATATACCGTTCCCGAATCACTAATTGAGGAAAATCTCGCTTGCATTGAGGTTGGGATGGTCAATTTCAAACTTCTTTTTCAATTTTTGCGAACTTAATTTCTGTATCTAGATACGATATGATTAAACAGGTGTAATCAGAAGAGCTCTTTTATTTCTGATATATTCATTATTTTATTAAAGCAAAAGCTTTCTTTTAGGTTCCCGAGGGCTGAGAATTGCAAGTATCTTTGTAAATAAAATATGTAAGTTGTAACAATAACTATGTCTTTTGTTAAGAGACTGAACCCTAATATCGTATAACACTTTCTTTTTTTCTATATATCCTTGCTTTGTTGATTATTTATTTATTTTTTTTATTTTTTTGCGGCTTCGAAAATGGTCATCATTAGCAGCAACAAATTTTAGTAATAAACACCTACTTACATTATTCCATGGTTCCTAAATTACGAAACTATTACAGCTTAGGCTTTCAAGGAATTCATTTCTCAAATTGAAAAGCTCTTCAAGAAATAGATGTCAGTGGAAAATAATGAAAAATACAGTATTAATAAATAAAAGATTCTAAGGAGACTTTTTTTTATTGTTTGGTTTTGAAATGGAGAGAAGGGCATTCAACGAGTGGTCAGACATTGGAAAAAAAAACAACATCCAAACACTAAATTCTTCATTTAAATGTTACTGATCCTGTGTGTTTCCTTATCGCAGTTCTTGGTGTCGGCATTTTTTTCCCTTGGATTCATCTTCGAGGTCACGATGAAATCCACGATTCATCATTTGCATTCTAATTAATCGCATTAAAGAAAACGAACGAAGAATGAGAGATCATTGGTAGTTTCAGAAAACTAATTAGGATGAAACTAAGGTCGAAGAAAAAGTAAACACAAGGCAAAATGCTCTGCAAATGAGGTGAAAACGGCAAATTAATTGAGCGTCTTGTAATCCACTTTTGCCAATGATATAGAAAATGAAGAGTACAATGGCTTTGTTGAATTGAAGATCTGGTTAAAACTAAATATTTATAAACCTGAATTTCTGGAAATTTTTTTTTTAAGTAAACTTGTAATGAGAGAAATCAACACTGCAACGATGAGAGATGTCTTTAAGGTGGGAAAAAAAAAGGCCTCTGAACTACGTGACATCTACAGACAGAAGAACCTTCAATTTTGTCATTGCAAAGGGGACGGATTAAAACTTTGGATATTCTAAAAAATTATGAACAGGAATTTTAGGATATTTAAAATTGTCGAAAATTTACATCTTAATGTTTTTTTTTGAAGTTAGCGCATCATTGTTATGTTGTTACTCTCATAAACAATAAAACAAAAGTCATTGGGTCATGATCGGGCTGACGACTCCCAAGAAGGACGAAACGGCCGTTCCCGATTCCCTCTGATGATAGACTCGAAAGGCATTATTATTTATTCATGTGCAGCCTTAGTTTCTGTTTTGTTTTTTTTTTGTTTTTTTCATTAAGTCTTATTATTTATAATTACTCAAATTTATCCCGAGGAGTGGCCATTATTTGCACTAACTTATTATTACTTTATTTAAAATGTCGTAGAATTACTTCTGAATTGTCTTTGTGCTATCTTACTAGTAAATCAAATAGGAATACATAAAAATCTATAAACTGCAGTAAGAGAAGGAGCCTTATATCCCAAGAGAATGGGATAGTAATAATACATTACAACTTCCTTCATCATTATACACTCGAATGCAAGGAAATCGACTCAAACTGAAACGCAATGATGAACCTTAAATATTCGCAAATTTTCGATCGTTTGAAAATTACAAATAATAAAATAACAAAGAAAATAAAATTCCTGTTCACATGACACCAAATGTATGATAACATGGCAAGTTTTCGAGATATGCCGATAAGAGTATGAAGTTCACATGTGTGGCTACGTACGCGATTCGGAAACATGTGAAATTGTTGTATACATGAGACTTATATATCTCTTCCTAAATGCTAATTATTCTATTGGAATCCTATGTTATTATTACTCCACAACAACAACCGATTGCTACAACAACCAAGGAAGTGGCACAGGCAGTTGTTTACTGTAGCAGGATAACACTAAACAATATGTCGCACAACTGCTGCATATGTCGCAGTCAGATGTATCAGTCTACCGGAGATTCAAGGAGACTGGTGCCTTTCATCGGAGACCAGGTTCTGGTGGACATCGAGCTACAACTGCAAGAGACGACCGATTTATTATTAGCACTGCACTAAGCAATCGTAATTTGACTGGCATTCAGGTGAAACAAGAGCTGCACAGTGTACGTAGCAAACAATGGCTGGTCAGTCTAGAAGAAGACTACAGGAAGGAAATTTGATCCCACATAGACCAACAACAGGGCCACTTCTGACCCACAGTTCATCGGCAAACCCGCCTTCAATTTGCTCGCGATCATGTTGATTGGACTGTAGCGCAATAGGGTTCAGTTTGTTCTCCGACGAAATTCGAATGATAATGACAGACTAAACCGTGTCTATCGAAGGCCTGGTGAACGTTTTGCGCTAATTCCTGGAAACGGTCAGTTATGGAGGAGGCTCCTGCATGCTGTGGGCGGACATTTCATTTGCAGCCAAAACTGATGTAGTGTTTATTGACCCTGGACCCACAGGAGGCAGGTTCACGGCTCACCGTAGGTAACCGAAATGCTACAACAATATGTATTGCCGAATGCTGGATTTTTGGAGAAAACTTCATTTATACGCACGACAACGCGAGGCCACACGCCGCTGTTGCTGTTCGGGATTATCTGAATGCAGTTGGCATTGAGTGTATGCGATGACTTGCACGTAGTTCTGATCTGAACCCGATCGAACATCTTTGGGACCTCTTAAGTTTGAATAGGAATGGGACAATATTGCGCAACATGAGGTCATGAATGTGATCCGATCAATGAGACGCCGAATGGAAGCTGTTATCAGAGCTCGAGTTGGCAACACCATGCATTGACTTACAATCAATGCTAAATTCAGCTCAATTTGTGGCCTTGTCTTTGTAATGAAATGAAAAATTTTGGTACTACACCTTTCCCTCAGTAATATATTACTGTTTTCCTCACATTTTTTATAAAATGCATTCATCCGGAACGTTCTGCGTGTCACTTGAACGGGAATGGCATAGTCTTTGTTATTTTATTACTTGCAGTTTTCACACGATCAAAAATTTGCGACAATTTAAGGTTCACCATTGCGCTACAGTTTGAGTCGATTTCCTTGTACTCGAGTGTATTTATCACTGCTTTTCTTTTCTTAATGATAATACAATTCTTTGAATTTATTTTTAATGCGATCTTCTTTATTCGGTTTACAAGTTTCTACGCTGAAGTCACTGGAAACTAGTCTAACGCCCAAAAGTAAGTCGTTATTTGACTATTCTTCACGTCCACACAAAGATACGTACCTGGTTATTATTTACATTTATGCTTTTGACATCGATGCAATTCAAAAACTAATAATAAAGTAGGACAATCAAATTAAATTCCTGTGCTTCCAGAGTCCAACACTAATTTGAATATTAACAAGAGGGGCTCGTCAAGTAAACGGATCACATATTACTAATTTACTTCAATTTTAGGCGTTCTTTGCCAAGAAAACATCAGCCTCCGGGCAGCGAATGCGGGAAGGGTTTTGACACATCTGCTCTAAATATAATACAAATCTTCTTCTATATACAAAGAGAAAAAAAAGCTCTTATTTTCGTCCTGAACGACAAGTAAATCATATCAATTTTCTGTTGTAATAATAAAAAAGAGAAAAAGTTAAAGATCTAGAGAAAAAAGATGAATCATACAGTGAATTAGAAATTCTGATTTGTAGGTAACTGGTTTTATGAAAGAAGAAAGCTTGACATGAAAATAACATTAGTCACTTGAAAATACATTGAAGTTGATTAATTGTCAAATGCATTCCTTAGGAAACTGTAGAGGATTATCCTTAAATTATAGAAAACTTAAGACTTAAAAAATACAAAAGAAACAAATCAAGAATTTTAAAGTAATACCCCAATGGGTGACATTTATTATTAATTAGTTTTTGATTCAATTAAAAAAAAAAACAGAAAACATAAACTAGTGTTAGTTATTTTCAATTTTAATTTTATTACTAACTGTTAGATTTTAACAGTTTGATTTTATTCTTATTTAAAAAAATACACAATTTTTGAAAAACAAAAAACAAAACAAAAACAAATAAATAAAAATGATTGAGTCTAAATTAAGCAAAATAAAATAATTAGTATGAAGAGCTGATGCTTGAAAGTAAGATGATTAAATGCAACTTAAAATTACTCTTATAATGGATTTAAACTGAAACTCTGCTGTCTTTATAATATATTTATCTTCTAATCATTTCTTCGAACGGCGCTCGCCCTCTAGCGGTTCCCATCCGCTTTACCTTTGGCAGTGAACTTCCGGTTCGATTCATATCCGTTTTCTTCCTATGATTCCGATTTCACAGTAGGAGAATTTTTCCTCAGTTCATATATCTAAAAAAGAAGAAAAAAAGGAAGGTCAATAAAAATAAATAACATTAGATTAGGGGAAATAAAACACTCCTTTTCTCCGAGCAGGAAATCAATTAGCTTTTTAATTTCTTACCCCTGCTTTTCTTCCCTTGACCTGTAATGCAATTTATTATCTTTCTTCAAACCCCCCCCCCCCCACCCTTTTTTTTTTTTTTTTGTTCGAATGAAGCAAACTAAACAAAGGCTGAGTCAGTCCTCAACATCCCAATGGCATCAGCACTTCCTTTTAATATTCGAGCCGTAATTCGTAGCTGGGATTCTAATAACAAACTGCGGCCTGCAATCATTTACTGATCTTTAGGCTAAAACACATTAATAAAGACAATGGCTTTTAACGCCTCTCCACTCACACAAGTACTAATTTTGAAATCAAGATCACAGAAATGTTGATTTTAGTTGACTGTCTCACGGCAAATGGACATTCTGAGATTACAAACCCTTTGTATGCACGTGCTTTTATTGGAAATAAATTAATTTTATATCAAAAGTCTAACTGCCATTTCCCTACAAGATATCGTTATCAATTCGAACTTTATTTCTTTTTCACTATTGTAATCATGAAAGATTATTATTTTAATATCAAATAAAAACTTAAGGCACCCTATTTATAATAAATGAAAAACACAAAACAGAATACTTCTTCTAAATATCTTCACTATTTCAGTTTTCTAATCGAAAACTTTCTTCAGGAATATAAATTATATAAGAGGAAGGGACAAAATAGTTTCCCTTCTTAATACCGAACAAATTTGAATAACAATCATAAAAACTTCACATAATAATAACAATAACTAACGTGAACATACAACGCTAGAAATGTTATTATTATGTGAAGTTTTTGTGATTGTTCTTCAAATTTGTTCGGTATTAAGAAGGGAAACTATTTTGTCCCTTCCTCTTATATAATTTATGTTCCTGAAGAAAGTTTTCGATTAGAAAAGAAATACTGAAGATATTTAGATATTCATTTATTACAAATACGACGTCTTTGAAGATATTATTTATTTATTTAAGGCACCCTTGTTCAAAATCAAATTAAAGGCTTCATTTAAATTCAAATTTAAGGGTTTTTGTGCAATGCAAAACCGTGTACATGTGGTTGAAAACTGCTAAGACAAATCTATCATAGAACTTAACGCAAGCTTTAGTTGACATATTATCGCTCTACATAAGCGTACAAGAACCTCCATTAATTCCAATTTGCTACAGCCATACAAAAGGAGGGAATCTAACTTTTTAAGAGCAGTGGCGTAGCGAGGGGTCTATCATACCCCGGGCGCCGCTCGCAGAGGGGAGCCAAATGGACCCCGAGACATATATTACTAGTTTTTCGAGGGTTTTTTTTTTTGGGGGGGGGGCGCCAGTTATGCTCGCTACGCCACTGTTTAAGCGGAATTAATATGAAATTATGGGATAGGAGTTTGAGATGAATATACAGATAAAGACACTAAATTAGAAAAGTAACCTGGCAAGTAGAAAACTTGCTCACATTTTCATTTTTAAGGCCTAAAGAAAATATTTGCAGTCAGACTCAAGAGACACTTGTAGATTTCCTGTACTACTTTAAATAAACTTAAGACGATATATATACTGTTGCCATTCATTGCGTGCATAGTCATCTTATCAGCAATTTGAAGTAATAATTGTCTTTAACTTCGAAGACAAAACTAGAAACATCAACCAATGTTCGCAAAATTACTCATTTACAATTTTTAATTCAAATTAGCCTTTTCACACGTCAGTGTGAGATATTCAATAATTACCTTTTTTTCCCGTTCTTGCTAATTCTTGGTAAATTAGTTGAACTCAAATGTTAAAACTCAAGGGTAAATGTGCCAGTCAAAGATGGCTGGCAAAGGCGGGACCATGTCTACCACTGACCGTCCAACATAGACTGCACTATCGAGATCGGGAATCCTGAAAGGTGTTCAACTGGAGTCGTGTTATGTTCAGCGACGAATCGCGCTGTTCTCTTGGTGCAGATGACTACCATCTAGTTTTGCTACCAGGTGTTTAAACAGTACACCTGTACGATGACAACATTCTAATGCCACTTGTATTGCCTATGCTGTAGCATTCCACTGTTGAGAAAATCTAGTGAGGCGAGATTCTGTTAACAATGCCTCCTAGGGATTCATACCCTCGTATGGCCACGGTTCTGAAGGACCGCAGACCTTTCGCCACTCGAGCATATCTCAGTTGCAGCCATAACGGAATGTAACCGAACTAGCTCAACAATTGCAGAACATCTGGCAGAATCTGCTACAGGACTTTACATTAATAACTGACTCCATGCCGCAGCGTCTATAAGCTTATATCGCCATCAGAGGAAGATTTACTACGTATTAACATGAGACTGTTTATGTTGTCACTGCTCTGCAATAAAAAGTCCTTTTGCAATGAAAATTTAATCTGTACTCATTGTGTGTAGGAAGTTTCACATCGACATTTTTTTCCCGTAAAAGTATATAATTGAAAGATACAACTTTGTTGTAGTCCTCTTTTATTTATTTAAACAGTTTATTTTGGTAAACTGTTTGGTCCTTCCTACATCTAACAATCGTACAAACAAGAAACAGTGTTCAAGCTTTAAGATAGATTTAGCGATAACGAATAAAGAGGAAGGTACAGCAAAACCATGAAATAGAAATGAGTAGAAAGACAGATGGAATAAAAATGAAGAGATTTAAGGTCAGTAGGACAGCAACGAAAAACAGAAAGTAAATTTTCTATAAATCAAATTGCTTTATTAAACCAATTCCTTTATTCAGTAAAAAAAGAAGAAAAAAAGCCTGAGAATTCTTAAAATTTTATGAAGTTTCTCGTTTATGTTTTCAAAATTTCAAATTTGTTAACATCTTTCCTTCATGTAAGATCAAGCTGATATAACTAATATCTACCATTTTGAAACAATACAGCCTCTTTTTTTTCCTTAAGAAAACAAAAGTGGTTTTGGATTTGAAATGAAGAGCATATTAAAATATTATTTTTTTTCAATGATATACTTATTTTTAAAACAATAAGCCGAAATGATGTCACATAAATAAATTTAATTTCTGCAAACAAGTTTTTTCGAAGTTATTATTATTATTATTAATTATTATTATTATTACAACTTGTTTTCGATCGGTTAAGAAGCGAGCGATCATCCTATCGGATTATTAATGCTGTGAGAATTCATTTTCAAGTTCCACATGAAGACAGGTATTTATTATTTAAAAAATAGTAGACAATATTTTGTTATTCTGAGTTGAAAAGAAAAATTGTGATTCAATAGCAAGTAAAAAAAAAAACAAAAAAAAACAATAAATAAAAAATTGAAATTGCAACAAAAACATTGGTATCTTTCCAACATGTGTTGTCATGACAGACGGATGCACACAAATAGATGAATTTTCGAAAAGCAGAACGGTCAATTTTTACTATTCCAAAACTGAATGTTGGAAAATTATTTGACAATGTAAGGAAAACAAAATTGCGCACAAAAACACCAAAAAAACGAGATAATCAGAAACAAGCATTTTACAAAGAAGTCATTACAAGGACATCGTATGCGTGTACTCAAGAAGAAACCAACAGTAGTATTAAATATGATCGCCTCTGACAGTTTAAGTGTGAAAACATTATCATTCGAAGGCTGTTCAGAAAGGGATTAGGCAGCAAAATCCCAAACATCCAGAAGAGATAACTTTAACTCTTTCCATGTAGTTTGGATTCCATGAAGGCAGACGATGAATGGAACAGAACGAAATCTTGGTTGGTTGTTTCGTGTCCTGAGAATTACAGAAATTGAGACATAAATTTTTTCGTGGGTTTGCGAACCATCATGAGGATCAAATATGAAAACTGACCAAATAGATGCATTTTTTTCTTCTTCAAATCATATATAACGTTTATGGAGAATCTAAGACATAAAATTAGGTATAAATTTAATAAATATAAACCTTTAATTATTTGTATATGTGTGTTTTTATATTCTTCTTTGGATAGTATATAGTCTAGTCAAAGAAGTATTCGCATAAGCGTAAATTAGTTCACAGGAACAATGTGTACTTCGTCATTTTTTTTACAAAAAAACGAATGTAGCGAATCCGTGAGATGAGCGAATCCGCAATCGCTAAGTTTAAATTAAAAAAGAAATGCCTTACAATTCATGAATTAAAAAAAAAAGTAGCAATTAAATGATAAAATGTTGGTATAGAAATATAAAATTAATGAGGAACATAAATTTACAATCCAACAAGTAAATAATAGATTAGCAGCTTTAGGATATCTAAGTCCTTAATTCCCTCCATTATAATGACATCCTGCAACGGTCAACCGCATCATTAGTCATTGCTTATTAATGACTTGTGTTTTTAGACGTTGGCCTGTCTCTCACTTGTACTTAACCCATATCCTATAACATACTAATATGGGGTGCCCATTCTTAGAACACCTTTCTTAATTGTAGAACAGACAACATTCCAAACTGATGTCCAAAAAAAAAAAAAATAAAGTCCATAAACACGATTTATTATCGTGGGAAAATATTGGATTTTGGGAGAGTAAGGATCTACAATGATTCTGAATAGCTGAGAATTTTGGGGAAAAAAATATAAACAACAACAATCCCACAACAACCCGCGCTACACTAAGTCTTTTGATAACAAAATAAGAAACGCTGATTCTTTGTCTCCGGTTCAGGGATTAAGATTTTACAGGTTAAAAAAAAAAATAATCACTCATAGAAAAATTTGTCTCCATTACAGTTTAAGGTCGCACTTTAGTACTTAGGGAGGAAAAAAAAGGAATTTATCAGAAAGGTAATCAAAGAAGCAATAAAAGATTAGAAGGATATTAAAAACAGTCTTATTAGGCCTAATAGAATTGTTTATGGAGGAAGTAGTAGAAGTTAAAAAAAAAAAAATAGAAAAAGAGAGATTAACTTTGGATGGATATCAAAGACCACTTAAAAAAAAAAAAAAAACATACTTCCTATTTCTTATGTTAATAAGTCAAGGAAGCTCTCTAGAAAATAACTAGTTTCTCTGAAAGGTTTACAGGACAAACAGACAGGTAACTATTACCATTCATGGAAAATCCTTTCCCAAACTAACACTGATTAATAAAACAAAACAAAACAAAAAAAAAATATTAAAGAACGAAATGCCTCGACCTCAGAAAACAAATAAACTTGTTCTTTCATGAGAAGTTCCAAGCTTTCGTGAAGTAATAATTATAGTCTGGACTACTATTCTCACAATTAACTATAATTTTAAGAAATAGTTAAAAGTGTCCTGCCAACAAGATACATGTAAATGTAGCGAAGACACGATATGTCACATTTGGAATTACAATCGTACTCTACGTAATTGCTTGAGAAAACATTAAGGTCAATTTCATTTCCGCCTTTCATCTTTAATCGCCTTTCAAATGTATTTTTATGTAAATTTAGTAAATATAGTTTATACATAACTCCAAAGGCATTGTATGTTTGGCTTGATGTTACTAAAACCCTTTATACATAGATAAAGATTTAGAATGCGATTCTATAAGCAGGATTAGGGATAAAATATTTACTATTTACCTTACAAAGCTGAAATTTAATGAGTGTGATGATACCAAAGGTCGTAAAAGATGTAGAGATCATCTAAAAATCACCAATTAGGACGCTGAAATTAAGATACTTTAAAAATTATTTGTAGGTTAGGTAATTGAAGTTGCTCTTCCAAATCATTCTGATAAAACTTGGATCATTACGTAGATGGAAAATAAAAGAAAGAAAGTCGTCCATGCATGTATCCGGAAGTTGATACCCCAACTACAATTTTTCTCATTTTAATATCGCTATTGATTTTTAATCCACACCTGGTATCTGTTTTATTAATAAAGGGTGAACACCTAAGAAATTACATATTTTTTTTTTAAAAAGCAGATGAACAATTAGCGAAAGGGCGATAAAAATGATACTTCGTCACATCTGCGCGACACATGAGGACTCATCAGTAATGATATGCAGTTTCATTTACTGATCACCCTACAGTAAGTAACGATGTAGCAGTGGCTTCACTGTAACGTCCTATAAAGCTACGGCGATTTTGAAATTCAGTCCGATGACAGACCTTTAAGTTCCATTGTGACATGACCTATCAAGTGATTGGAAATTTATCTCTAGCCATAGTTCAATATCTATGTGAATAAGGCTATTAAATATTTAGTTATATCCAGTAATTTTGCATTCATCTAAAGCCCCGCGAACACCATCCGATTTTGCACCAACTGAGTTGGCCTACTTTCAGTTTTCGAGTCGCTAGAGCCGACTTTGAGCACGTTTTTCGGCGACTTGGCAGCGATTTTAGTTGGTCCTGCACAACCGACTTGAGTCGGCCAACTCCGGAAAGTTGGTCGGAATTACCAATCACAGGGCAGCGTTGGAACACGTCAGTCATGACGTCACGTCCATGGAAAGAAATGGCGTCCAAAAACGATTATCGCCGCCTCGAATCGACGACAAGCGGGTACACAATGAATATCAGAGTACTGCTAGTTTCTTTCATGCATAAATAAAGTTTATACTGAAAAGCAGTAATTGTATGCGGTAGAATTTATCAGAGGTTTCAAAATTTCGTTTTTTTCGGATTTTCCACAGCTGCTAGGGGAAACGGATTGAATTATGGGATTGCGGCCGACTTCATTTGCGAATTGGATGGTGTTCTAGCCTGACAAAATCGGACCAACTCGGAGTTGGCCAACTAAGTTGGTGCAAAATCGGATAGTGTTCGCATAGCTTAACACTCTACTTCACCGATGTAAAGACAACACCATAACTGAGCCTTCCCAGAATGCCACTGCGCAACATATTTCGAATCTATCGGACACAGTCAAAGGGGAAAGAAATATATGGAGTTAATCGTGATCATATATTAAGGTGAATCAAAAATAAGAAACGTAACACATTTAAAAAAAATTTGTTCATCGGCTTTAGCTGATACGCAAACATTAAACAAACAAACAAAATAAAAAATAAATAAAAGGAATGGTAAGACTTCTACATTCTTCGCTTGCTTAGTCAATTAATATCTATTCCGCTTTTTTTCAGACGAGTTGTTTAAAGGACATCAACGTATCCTTCCACATCGTAACTTTTTAACTGTTCTAAATTTTTCTCCCCAATGATGGCGGATAACAAATTCAAAATTCCTTGATATAATTAAGAATAAAACAAAATTGATTGGCACTCGCTAATTAATAAAATGCAAACAGTACATTCAGGATGCTTAAACTTACGATAACAGATCTGTTGTAACTTTTGATTTGGGACTATTCTGTTTGTGACTTAAGACAAAGTAGCAAACTATTGCAAGTCTTTCGGGAAATGAAATACAGTAAAACCCCGTTATTACGCTCCCGCTTATAGCACTATCCCGTTCTTTACGCTCCTTTCATGCGGTCCCTGGAATTTTCTATATAACTCTGCATACTTTTACCCTCTTATAACGCTTCAAATCCCGCTTGTAGCGCTTTTTTATATAGGAAATTTTGTATCGAAAAGAAATGTAACACTGTAAAGATTCTTTTCTTTCCCTGGTAGGAGGGAATCTTTGAAATCTTTGAAGTGCGGGTCTGTGATACAGTAAGCTAGTGCAAAATGTCGAAGCGGAAATCCCTTTCTATAAGTGAAAAATTGGAAATTCTCCATAAGTACGACGAGAATTCTACACTAAGTCAGAAAGATTCACAGAATCTCTAGGAATTCCCTCATCCAGTCTGAGAACAATAATAAAAAATAAGAATGGAATTACCAATGCAGCGAAGGGTAGTTGCAAACGTAAAAAAAATAAAGTGTGGAAAATATGGAGATGCCGAGGAAATTCTAATTGAATGGATTCATCAGTCCCGTGATGCATCAGTGCCATTAAGTGGCCCAATCATTCAAGAAAAGGCGCATGAAATAGCGGGCAGTGCACTAAAACTGCTCCGAAAATATATTTGTATTGAGTGGAGTATCAATTGATGTTAATAGTTTCTTGAACCGCATTGAAAATGTCATAATTTACAACAGTAGCATACACACACGGCAAACCACAATCAAAGATTTTTTTAATAGGAAATAAGCTCACATTTGCACTATATCTATTTCAGAATCAAGTATCTTTCCTGTAAAATGGTGTCTAAATGTTTCCCCATCACATAAATCATTTCCCCGTTTATAGCGCTATCCCGCTTATTACGCTTGTAGGTCACGGTCCCTTGACGAGCGTAATAACGGGGTTTTACTGTAAATGAAACGAACCCATGCATGTCTTTTTATGAATAAATTTGTTGCATAATTTTTATAATTTTGTAACTTTACAACGATCCTATATTCCCGGCGCAAGCTCCTCGCTTACCGACCAATTCGCTTAACGTAGTAGTCGTCGGAACGGAACTCGGTCGTAAAGTGGGAAAAAAAATAAAGCTGTAGTAATAATTCCGATTTCCTTGAAATAAACGATACAATGATACATTAACTAGTCAAATTCTACTGGAATGAGAAAAACCGGTATCTCTGTACTATTTTCTTTAGCTGAGATTACAAATTCTTTGAAGAAGCCTGAAATATTTAAAAGAGTGAAGCCATATCTCACGATAAATCGGTACACGGGGGGGGGGGAACTTACTAAAAACTAGTTATACACCATAGCGGCATTAACTGACACACTAAACTACAAGATTTAAAAACAAGCTTTTGATTATCAATAAGAAGTCGTGTGTAATGACAGTGAAGCTGAATTCTTGCTAGTAAAAAAAAAAAAAAAAAAAAAAAATTACACCTCCCAATGCACTGGAGCTGTTATTATTTCCGATTCATTTTCTCAATCGATTTCTTTAAGTGTAAAGTGTTTCGACAGCAGCTCCTCTTCTGACTTGTTGCTCTCTTTTTAATTCCGGAACAGTTTTGTGCGAAACCAGTTTCCAAGATTGGAATTGGGTTAGATGAGATAAAAGCGATCGCCTGCAGCCCAACGATGAGCAACAATAGCCCATCTTCCAACGGAACAAAAAGGATGCCATTGAAGTCAGTAGAAAAAAGTGCGCGCTCCAGAGGAAACAGCCGATTTCAAACTTAAACTAAAGCTAATCTACGTGTAACAAAACAGAACCATTTTTAATTTTCTCCTGGCTATTATTTAATATGAAAACTCAGTAGTTTAATGCCGTGTGAAGGAAATAAAAAATACATAAGAAAACGTAAGAAATTACTTCTTCTAGTAGCTGGATATGATTTTTTCAAACGGATAGAAAATAGCCAAAAAAAATAATAGATGAAAACAAGTCAGAATATTACAAAAGAACAGCTTTTTAAAGTTTACATGGTCGAAAATCATCGGCGTGAAATCATTCCTTACGTTGTTTTTTTAGTTCTTCATTTCCTAAGGAAAGTTATGTTGAACAAATCATGCCTCCCTCAAATACAATTACTTTACAACCTGTGAATGGATTTTTCTTCGAGACTTGGCAATTGTTTTATGGATTAGTTCTTACTTCTTCCTTGTTTTTGGATTTAAAATGTATCCTTGTAGATACCCGAGGAAAAACAGACTGACAAAAAATTTCCACGCAAAAAGAGCACTAAATGTGAAAAAAAATAATTATCTGACAACAAACAGTGAACTTTTATCCAAATCAAACAATCCATTTTAAATTCCTCTCTCTTTTGGTTGGATTACAAAAATTAATTCCATTTGGGCTAAAGTAAGCATTTGCATAATTAGTTAACTTTCAGCAAAAATAAATTGTAATGGTGGTATTACAATTTAAAAGTAAGGAGATTTTTTTTTTTTTTTCCTTTCGTTCAAGATTATGATTAAAAACAAAAACTTCTTGTTGTTGATGAACTTCTTGAATAACTCGTTGTAGTCTTTTAAGATTTATTTATGCCAATAAATACTAGCATGTTAGAGACTGACCAATCACTCTGTTGTATCAGGAGAAGCCGAAGAGATATTCACTTTAATTTCAAACATCCGTAATCAGAACATTTCTCATCAGTCGACTTTCATTATCATTGTAGAGAAGAAAAAAAAGTTCCTCTTCTTGAACATTCGTCTCTATAAAATTTTTAAACTTAGAATAAACAAGTGGAATAGGTCGTATTTAAACTAAAAATGTGTAAATGCTTACGATTTGCGGAAAGAGATTAAAGGAGACTTTCCATCTCCCATCGTGATCTTCGCAGCTAAGAGTTTTGTTTTGTTTTTGTTAGACTTAGGTTCAAGTAAATATAAGTAAGTAAGTATAAAATACTTAAAAATTCTCAGTAATTTTTTGTTTGCTTTTTATAATGCTACTTGCTAATAGAAGTGGGCCCGGTAGCCGAGTGGGTAAGGGCGCTTGGCTGCGGGTTGGAGGTGGCGGGATCGATTCCCGGCCTCGGCGGAGGACGGGAATTTTTCCACGCTTCTTTCTCCTCCAAACGGGCCCTAGGGTCTACCCAGCCCTCTATAGAATGGGTACCGGGTTTCTTTCCCGGGAGTTAAAGGCGGGCGAGCGACGGGCCGACCCCCCGTCCTCAACTTTGTCCCGTAGGTTCTGAACACTGGAGCCTACCCTCCAGTTGCATTGCGCGGTCCTCTGGGCCTGATCGTAACTTTAACTTTAACTTACTAACAGAAACTCCATTGAACCTAGTAACAGTCTGTCAATGCTGGAATGTTGAAAGTGCCAAATTCCTTCTCCCCGGAAAAAATAAAACCACACTTGATATAATTATTATTTTCCAACAACCTACGAAATTAAAAAAAAAAAAAATGCCTTTCCAACTAAATTCACAACATTGATAATGACAGATCCATTGAAAAAAAATTATTAATAAAAACAGGTAGTTTGTAATATAACAAAGATGGCGCTATCAGTCTGAGCTTATGTTTTCATATTAAAATCCCTGAACACTCTTCAAGACATTCAATTGATACCTCACGACTGTCTTTCATCTAACATCAAAAGAGGTCTAACTGCGCAATAATTCAAAGTCTCCATCTAAGATATTTTTCAATTTTAAGTTAACCAGTTTAGAAGCTGAAGGATAGGAAATGCAAATTGTTACTAAAAAATCAAAAAAAGTACTTTCTTCAGTAACATTTTTTTTTACTACATACGTATTATCAACACGCTGAAAGATGAAACTCCCAGAATGCAAGGCAGATTATAGATTGTCCTTTCCTGGCCGACCGCTAACATTGAAACAAAAGAGAAGCGACCTCTTCTATTTCAATGTTACCGATCGGCCAGGAAAGGACAATCTATAATCTGCTTTGCATTCTGGGAGTTTCATCTTTCAGCGTGTTGATAGTAATATGAATGGAAATGAAATTTAACGTGCATTAGAACATTTTACATTTAAAAGAAAACAAGAACGTACATAACTAAACAAAACAAAAATTCACTGTGATAATATCAAAAATAGCTCGGTGAATTTTTGTCTTTTGTTTAGTTATGTGCGTTCTTTTTTTCTTTTAATGTGATATGATTTTAAGAAAACCAACACACACCGACCAACTTTCAGTTGTGCTCCGCTAGTGCTCTATTTTGTTTTTCCCTTTCTCTAATTAGACTACAGCACGGGCTGTTTGATTTCTCCTTTACTTGGAATCCGTTGGCGTAGGAGGCAAAGGCAGCGTTGGATCTGATCGGAATGTCTAATGATGCAGCTCTTCCCCGGGGTCCAGCAAAAGCCAGTCACGTGAAATCGGTCACTCGGAAAAGAAGATCAATAGATTACAGACGTTGATTCCATCGACAAAATAGTCAAATTAACACAATTATGTTTTGCCGTAATTACGATGATTGACGTCAACACCATGTGTTCAAGTGCAATTAGTTTAGCCTTGCAACATTCAAAGAAACTTAATTCCTCTGACATCTGACTTGTAATCTCAGCTTGTAATACAATAAGTCCGAGCTGATTCCATCTAACAACAAGGTATGCATTTGCACTGACTATATCGAAACAGTATTGTTTCTATTAAATTATTATTATTTGGAGAACAAAATCCACTTTATAAACAGAACAAACTACTGTTTTTTAAAAATTGCCCATGGTTTGTAAGGTTATACAATTTAAAATGAAACTCAACAAAAGCAGACATTAAAAAAAAATAAGTAAGTATTTTCCAATAACATTTCTCAGTGTAATATTGTTAATCACAGAAAATAGAACTCGAGTCTTAAAAACAATCATTACCTTTCCTACAAATAAAAGGTTGAAGAACTCTTGTCAATAAGTCAAAAAAGATCAAAAGGACGCGGGAGGTATATACAACCATTGTGAAATGGTCGCGTTGGGAGGCCAGTCCGATGCTCGACCGCCATTAACTCAAAAAAAAAAAAAAAAAAAAAAAAAAAAAACAACAACTTGGTTCCCATTTATCCGTCTGTATATGAAACAAGTTAAAGGAAAAATCTCGATGTACGTGAGGACCGAGCCCGGCTTCTCTAGTCCTTAGACAAACATTCACACCACGAATGTATGCTCAAAGATTACAGTCTACATGCCAATGAAAAAATAAAATTTAGTGTATTCATGCCGTAAAATAGTTTTCATATATCTTAAAAAGCGTTTCAGTAAAATATAAAATATAACTACATGGCAATCCAAAACAATCATTTTTAAGAAAAAATAAAATTAAATAAAAGTCGGATTTTTCCAATTTTTTTTTTATATATTTAATTTCTTTACGGGAGATTAAAAGCTATGATTTTCATAAATTCGCATTTTAACTTTTGAACGTATAAAACCCCTACTTCTATTACACAGTTGATTACTTTCGATTGCCCTCGCATCTTTCCTTCGGCTCGGGTACCGGTGCTTCACCATGTATGTGTTCTCCACTTCGCCATTAGTTTTGGTGGCCTTTTTTTTATTGATACCTTCAAAACTTTAAAAGAAAGACATTTTGCTGGTTTCCAAAATTTTTCAATAATCGAGGGCGGGAAAATAAATCAAAATCATATTTCTATGCAGAACGCATTGTGGCTTAACAGTGCACTGCAAAAATATTGTCTGAACATTATATGTGTAATCCAAATCCAAAAAAACAAACAATTGATTCAATTAAAAAAAAATTCAGCTCAAAAGTCCCAAGTTAATGAATATCAATAAAAATAAAATATTCTGTTCTGGTATTAAAATCTTGTACATACAAAACTTCATGTAAAAAAAGCTTTCCGTGTCCATCACCGTGTCCACCAGAGCCCGTAAAACTTCAAAGGATATTTAACACAAAAATTTGCATTTTTCAATTTAGATCAACGAGAATTTTTCCTAATAGCTTTAAGTCTTATCTTTAAATCGAACATTAACATATGAGAGAATTAGTTCAGTGGCCGTTTGTCGAAATAAAAAGCCGATTATTTTCTTTTTTTATTAAACCAACGTAGATTTAATCCTTATTCCAATGCCCTTGATTCTTTTTGCTTTTTGATTGATGCTATTTCATGATGGGTCATCCACATAGGAACTGACTTCGAATGCGGAATGTGAATGACAGGAGCGTTGAAAAGAAACGAGTTCTGTCGGATCGATGCGAGCGGTTCTGATGCTACCAATCGTCTTTCTGAACAAAACGGTCCTCCAAGAAGATAAAACTGACTTAACGACGACAGCCTATTGACCCTCTGAACCGATAACAATTGTCGAAATAAAATTCTATATTGAAAACTAAATAAAGTCTTTACATAACTGCTTCTTTTTTCTTTTTTTCTTTATTGATTTCTAACTTTCTCCAGTTATCAATAGTTTCTCAGTAATGTTAATTTAATTAATCGAATCTTCTCGAAAACGACTGTAAGTAAAGCAAGGAGAGAGACCACAAATTTCCTGAGTCTCCTCTCTTATAATGGATGTCCAAGGAATATCTCTGGGATACCGTTAAAGGACAACACATCCGCAGCTCTAATTCCAATGGAAAAGGTGGCTGTAATTAATCTGAAACAAGACTTCTACAAATTCCAATTCCACATTTTCAGTTGCTGTAATCAAAAGAAATGTAAAACGCAATTCACTTTTTTAGCAGCATTGATGGTTAATGTATTAGTATTCATCAGCTGGAGTTAACCAAAATCCAACAGTTAAGGATTACGGTCTTCAGCATCGGTCATCTCAATTTCACCCACAAAACAGAAATGATAATTATAGAAAATTCTGGATAAATGAGTACGTTTTGTCCAGCTATATGTTTCATGCAAAAGGCATTTAATTAAGTATTAGAAAATAAGAAAGCAAATAAGAAAATATATTAAAAATAAGAAATCAGATAAATAGTAATCAATGAAAGATTTGCTAAGGATTGATGACCACCCATGTAGTGATCAAAGCAATCGAAACTATTGATGTATGTATACATCAATAACATTTAGAAACATACCGTTTCTAAATTATAATTTATACGGTTCTGCTGCAATTTATAGACAAAGATCTACCGAAAATATTCTTATTGTCTATGTCCCCAACGCTGTCATCGTCAGAACACAACTGAGACAAATAGGCTTTAAGTTAACTGCAAGACTAAAATCATTATCAAAAAACTCCTCACTTTGTTCACTATCCCTTCCTTCAAGTACATTCATAAAACTATAAATTCTGAGAAACGCCAGCGAAATATACGAGACAAGAAACGAAAAGGAATGGCATTGGCGTATCTTATCATTCGTGGATAGCAAAAGCCAAGAGATAGCTTCACACACTTCTAAGATGATGAGCTAATATTTTTCTCTGGTTATCGCAAACTGATTACCAATGTCTACGATGAGAAACAGAGAAGTATAAAATCCTAAATCTTAAGGGGGATTAACTGACTTTTGGTTCCAAACATCGATAAACCATTCAAACATTAGTAAGTTTCGCTAAGTTGAGACATTCGTGCAGCATATCAACATGAATTATAACTTGGGTTTATCCTGAATCCAATGCTCGTTTTAGGAAAACATCTTACGTGTCCTGGTATTATAAAATTCAAATAGTTTCAGGAAGATGGCTTCTAAACAGGCCTTTCGAGTTCCAATTGTTGTTCCATTCTCTCCTATTCTCACCATTTTCGTTTTATTTCTCAGCGACATGAAACGAGATTTTTTTTCATGTCTATTCTATTCATGTTTATGATATACACTAGTTTAGAGACCACGGGTCTGAATTTAGGCACATTCCAGGGATTTGCCACAATTTTAGTTTTGAAGTAGACAGCCAAGTCTTACGTTTTTGCTATTGGGAGAAAGAGACTGATAAGTATCTGATCGTTTTTAAAAAGTACATTTACTATATTTTTTTCCCTTAAAGTCCTGACTCAAGCAACTGCAAACCTTTTATTTCTTTTATATATTTCTTTTTCCAATGCACTTAAAATTCTGAAAGTTTCAATATGAACTTGTGAAGCATCTGGGATTTCTATTGCTTTTAATTTTCAAAATATCCATTAATTAATTAAATTAAAATTCAAAAATAGTCAATTTTTTTTTGGGTGTTTACGAGGTATTACTCGATATTTTCAACTCAAAAAAACTTGACAAAACCTGAATGATAAAAAAATTTGTAAAATAATGTTTTGTATTTAAAAATTTATTTTTACTGCAACAGTTAATTTTTTAAAAAAATAAAAATTGTGTATTTTTTTTTTTAAATTGTGTTAAGTTAAATTATTTTTTAAAAATTAACTGTTGAACTAATAATAAATATTTTAAATACAAAATATTATTTTAAGAAGTTTTTATCATTTCAGGTTTTTGTCAAATTTTTTTAAGTTGAAAATACATTCCTCGAAAACACCCAAAAAATTGACTGTTTTTGAATTTTAATTTAATTAATTGTAGGATATTCAGAAAATTAAAACAAGAAAATATAAATCCCAGATGCTTCACAAGTTCATTTTTAAATTTTCAGAATTTTAGATGCATTGGAAATAGAAATACACAAAAGAAATAAAAGGTTTTCAGTTGCCCGTATTTGCTTGTCAGGACCTTAACGTGAATATTTTAGAATAATTTTAAACATTTTTAGCTACCTACCTGATCTCCATTCCCCAGCTCTTTTATTTAGTATTTTGTTTTGTTTCATAACCGTGATATGAAAAAAAAAAAAAAAAAAATTCTAGTGATTTTAATCTGTATTATTTTAAAAATTGTGCTCGCGCAGGCCTGCATACATCCGCCATCAATTGAATTTTGCAATAATTCGCATGCGCGTTCCATGGCTGACGCTGGCCACAACAATGTAATTTTGCAAGTGTGTTGCCAGGCAACAAATTTCCGACTGTTACAAATGGATTATAATGCTCAATGCATTTTGTTTTAGAATTTAAACTTTAATTTATTTTTAGTTTTAAGTTTTAATTTATTTGATGTAATTTGCTTTTTTTTTTTCCTTGAATAAATAAAATGTTGCGAGGCTTCGGGAGCGAAGAGACGGGCAGCCGTCTAATATACTATCATTAAAATTATCATTAAAACTTTTAATCTCAATAATTTTATTTAAATTCAATATTAATTTTACATTTTTGTTTAACTTACAATGTTTCGATTTTAATATTTATTTCTCATCAACTTTTCAAAATGTAAGTTATTTTAATTTTTTATTATTATTTAATATGTGCATATCATTAATAACATTTAGCATTTATGTATTACTTTTTAATGTAAGAAATAGAATACCTGTGGTGTGAGCAAAGATTCATTTGGCAAAATAGTATACAATTACTCATTACGACAACAGAATACAGATACTGAGCACTGGATCCACTTTTAATTCACGAATAAAATTTGGCGAACGTACGTATTGTCGAACTAGTTTTTCCTATGAACATTTTATTAAATAAATTAAAAAAAAAAATTACCGAGGTGCTCACCTGTCGATCTCACAAAGCTACTTTTTTAACAAGCTCTAAGTAACTAAGTCTTAACTAACATTTTTATTAATGTTTCCAATCTGAATATTAATGGAATGAAGCTAATTCAGTTCGCTATTTCAAATTTTGAAAGGGAATATAACAAGGTTTAGTTTTATCATGCTTAAGGAAGTTCACATTCATGCAATTTGCTGTTTATGCTATGACCAAAAAAAAAAAAAAAAAAACAAAAACAAAAAAAAAAACCCAGTCAATAATTTGGTTTTTAGTGACTTTGTCTATGTACACCATAATAATTGTAAAGAACAAATTGAAAATTTCAAGCAATTACTTAACAAAAAATGTAATAATTCTGTAAGATTACTGAAATATTTACATAAATTATTTTGGAAATTTGTTTTGTTTGTTTGTGTATTTGGTCACATATACTTAACATTAGCGTGATAGTTTTTCAGAACAAAATAGCTTATTTTGAAAAATATAGTCGAATCACTTCAGACAGGCATAATTCCTAAAACAAAAGGCGTGTAACTTGAATAGTGCCATCTGGTGGATAACTCTTAAACTAACAATAAATTTAAAGGCGGATAAAAATTTTAAATTGTTCTTTTTTTTAAAAAAAAGTAAATTTCCGAGATGTGATTAAAAGAAATTTCGAAGTTACCAATTTTTGATTCTTAAAAAAAATAAAAAAAAAAACTGTTAGAAATGACAGTTACTTTTTACTGTAGTTCATAAATTTGAGATTGTATTCATTAAAATAATAATAATAAAAGCTATTTAATGTTTTTTTTTCTTTTTACCTTGTCTAACCTAGTTACTTCCGAGAAAGAACAGTTTTCGCTAATAACGAATATTAATGAATTTCAAATATCGTCGATTCAGGCAAGACGTGACCTCTTTGAGTTGTTTATTTGTTCCTGTTATGCCCAGAAATGGAGTTGGTGCTTCTTCGTGTCTTCCATAAAACATCAGCATTTAAAGAGAAAGTAATGATTTAAGACGATAGATAAAAGCCCTCGAATTTTGGACGAGTAATTTACAAGAGTTTTCACATTCTTAAAAAAAAAAGGATAGCAGATCCTCAAAATGCTGATTTTTATTTAATAATTTATTAACTTGGGTAATGATAACATCAGTCTGTCAACCTTGAAGTTACTATCGACTTCAAAGATCTTCCAACGCGTTTAGCAGCATTCAAATGATTACGATGATATGATTAAGGTGGCAGGTAAACCACTCGTCAACAAGAGAAGGAAAACAAAGATTAAAAGGATCGAAATAAATAGATATACTGATATTAATTTGTTTCCCCTTTCAGTATAAAGCAGAAGAGTATTCAGAATTTTCTGAAGGATATCTTCAGAGGAGATTATTTTTGTTAAACAAATGTAAGATTTACTTTGCTGTATTCTTTCTTCCCCGATCTTTTTTTTTTTTGTTATTTTTATTACTCAGTTTTCGCAAACAGGAGACAGAAAGATGTCTCCTATATTTCACACAATATTCCGAATTACACTAAGATAGTATTTCTTTATTTTTTAGTTCCTCAAATCTCTCTAAGTTTGAACTTCATTTACACTATCATCATTTTCAACGACTTAATTCCTTTACAAAGTTGAAGATTTCTTTTAGGTTTTGAGAGCTTCGATGAAAGAGAGTTTTCAATCCAATACAACAAAAAAGTGAAGTTCATCTATACCAGTGAGTTGTTTTCTTAGCCTCCTCTCTTTCTTCCTATTCCTGTTTAGACCCTATGGTATCGTTTTGATATGGTATATATCCTGACCTTTCAGTTTCTTTATAGCGCTACAGTCTTTTATCCAATCATTTCGTTTGCATTTCTCGTCTTGTAATTCCCAACATCAATCTTTCTATACTTCTTTGTATAGTCCAGTGGTTCTCTAACGTTTTTGGTTCGAATCGCACTTCGTATATAATATTAAAAATGTATTAATACATTTTTAAATTATGAACGAAAATAATTAAAACAACAGAAAAACTACTACTTTGCCTTAGATTAGATTGTAGTGAATCAGAGAAGGCAAAGCAGCGCGACGTTACTACACCCACGGAAAGAAGAACAGACAGAGAAAATGATGGAAGTAGTGTATGGGAAACGGGAAAACCCCCCAAAAAAAACCTGCCCAGCGCGGATCGTCTATCACGACGAAACGCACATGAGAATTCCGATATTCGAGAGGCGAGAGTTCATTACAACAATGCCAACTGCACGGCTGACTTTACCTTACTGAAATCAATTAAGCTTAGTCATGCTGTTAATTAATCATAGATCTAATATAAATGGGGTTCTTCTCATTTTTACAATTTTCATAATATTCGAGGCACACCTACACACCTCTTTGTACAAGCTAGCGGAGCACAGTCTGAGAATCAATGGTATAATCTGTAATCTCTGAATTGCTTTCCTCTACATAAGTACTCCTAATATACTTTTCTGGTTAGACTTATTTGAATTGTTCCTTACGGTACTGCATTATTCCCATAAAAGACGTTCTATGCAACTTTGACTCTGTAATTAATTACATCATAATAGTTTCATTTTTTTTTATTAAACATATTTTATATGTTATTAAAATTAGTATATGCAAAACTTATAACTAAAAACCTAAACCTAATAACTAACTAAAAACCTAAACCCAACCTAACCAATCTAACCTAATAACTAAAAGAAACCTAACCAATCTAACCTAATAACTAAAAGAAACCTAACCAACCTAACCTAATAACTGAAGCTTAAAATCTGTCGATTCCCATTTCTACTTCCTCTATTTCACCATCTGGTGATGGTTCTTCAGAGCATTTTACTATATATATATATGTAAAACATAGAAAACTCCCCGTCATTATTAAGAAGACTAGATACCCCCACCGCACCAGAATGAACTGAAGTTCCTTGTCTTCCACTGGTTTGGACTAATACTTCAACAATCAATAACGAACAGCTTCTTACCGAAGGCTGGAAACCTTTCTCAACCGCTCCGAAAAACATAGATGATAGATTGAACGCTTATATACGTTTATAACAATAGAAGATAAAAGTATTTTATAACAATAACATTCCTCCCTGGGTTTAATCATTGTTTCAACAATATTCTTTTAACAATATTGTTATAACATTCCTCCCTGAGTTTTATCATTGTTTCAACAATATTCTTTTTTAACAATATTGTTATAAAATACAGTAGACACTCGATATGTCGAAGTTGAAGGGACGCTAAAAAAAAAAATTCGAGATAGCGAGATAACAAGGTCATAAGTCATAACCAAAATAAAAAATTTCACGTAAAAACACAAAATACGGAATAATATTCCAAAAATTAGAGTCTTGATAGATGAGAATAAGTATAAATATGCAATGTTAGTTGACAATAAGTCTAAATATAGCAATGATAATTTTAATTTTTAAAAGTAGTCGAAAATAATTACATTACATTGAAAAGAATTAGTAAAATACAATGAACTTACATTGCTAGAATTTCTTAAAATAAAGTCCAGTGTTTGCTCATTGTTTTCTTTTCTTTGGAACTTTCCATTTTTGAGACAACTGGCGATTCACTGACACGCTTTATAACTTCCCTAACGTTTTTCACCGACTAACTTAACCATACGCAGTAAATTCTGAACAATTTCGAACAACTCGCCTAAGCAACAATGTAACAAATGACTGGCGAGACATAGTAGCGCACACTCGCACCCTCCTTTCCCAAACTGAAGTTATCGACCAGATGGCTTTATCGGAAAAGTCCTTGACCCCTCAGAGAGATAATGAAGGGTGTGAGAGATTCTTGAAAAAATACCTCTATTTGCTTCGACACAACTGAACGGCGATTTTTCCTGAAAAATTCATTTTTTACTTCGATAAATATTCGACATAACAAGGTTTTGAGTGAAAACTCTTGAAAACTATAAGAATTAAAATTAACAATAGTTGAATATGTAACATCAAGGGGAAAAATAATTTTCGACATATCAAGGTTTTCGAGATATCGAAGTTCGACATATCGAGAGTCTACTGTACTTTTTCTTTTCCTCATGTATCTAACGGCATCATTAGTACTGGTGAAACTTCAATTGTAATATTCAATATTTCTATATAAATTACTTTAGAATTTTTTAATGTGTCTCGTAATTGCATCACGGGTTCTAATAAGTCTATAGTTAATAGACTATAGTTATAGTCGTTTTTGTATCTCAGATTGTTTATTTATTTCGGTTCTGTCTGTTTATTTATAACTTGAAAACGGCAATTGGAACTAGAATTGCCGAAACGTTGTGCTATATTTTAAATATATTTCTTACTCACAAAAGCTTGTGTGATTTTTTTATTATCTGAATGGATTTTTACCTCTCACACGTTAAATTTATTAGTCTGTAGTTAAATTTTTCGGAGCTATCATGAGGACATCTAACAAAGCTATCATCAACTTAATGTTTTAGGTTTTCTTTTTATTCTTCTGATTCTCCTACCAGATCAAAGCCGTACATCCTGATATTAGTAAAGCATTTAGAAAAGCACAGTATATTTTATTCCAATCATACTTTTCACCTTCTTTTCTCTTCAAACGGCAGATACAGCATATACCGAAGTTTACTTGAAGGTTTCACGTGATTCAAACATCTACTTGTTTTGATAGCTTTAAAACGCAAGATTTGGAAACCGGATGTCACTGATTTTTACTTTTTCAATGTTCTAATGTTTTGGCATTAGAAAAGACGTTATATTTTAGATTATGGATGTGACAGCATTTTCATAGGATGTTTATCTATATCTTTATAATAAATATTTACCTACATGTATACTAGTATTAAATATGTAATATTAATTCATTAAAATATACAAACCTAGAGAAAAAAAATAGGTTAAAACTACAACTAAATCCATCTTCAATAACCTGTACAAATTTATGTCGATGCTAACGTATAATTAATAGAAATAAAAAAGATGAGGTCAAACCTCCTCGCCTTTACCCCTCAAATGTCTGAAGGTTTCCCAATTCCGAGGTTTAAATAAATTAATTTGATTAATTTGCAATGTTTCCTTTAATTGGTCTATAAATAACAGAACATAGACGCCCCCTACCTCGTTTCCGATGACCTTTTTCATCTTAACTATCAACAGTTTTTCTTCTCTTGAAGAAAAGTTCCCTTTATTCTTAAATAAGAATTAAAAAAAAAAAAAAAAAAATCCAAAATCTTTTTTTCCCCTTGCGTTCTTAGAAAGACCAGAAAGACAGACAAACGGAACAAGTAGCATCACGTAGCAACTGACGGATCACTTCATTAAGCATCTTCTCGCCTTTAAACACAGCCTCCAGAATGGCACGTTTTCCCTTTCAACCGAACCTTTTTTCCACCAACCGGAGACAGAGCTGGTAGTGAAGGTGGGTGATTTAAGGAAAGAGAAAGGGCCTTTGGGCTAAAGGGCAGCCCGCACCTTCGACCCTAAACCGAAGCAATGTATGTCAGAACGTCTGGTAGGCTTTTCTCCCTCTACAGCCCAATGAATGACGATTCGCAAAATGAAAAAACAAACAGATTTACTGTCTTCGTATTCTCTTTAATTAGCCTAGAAATCGTCCAGCTTTCTTATCGTTTCCTCAATTTACAAGAGAAATAAAGAAAACGAGATCCTTTTAGTTTTATTTCCTGTTTGAGATTTCTCTAAAACCATTATAACGTGGTGCCTTTTCATCAGTTATACAAAAAAAAAAAAAAAAAAAAAAAAAAAAAAAAAAAAAAAAAAAAAAAACTAAAACAAACAACTTTAAACTATCAATCTTTATCCGTGTCTATGCGCATGTGCAAACGGATATTAGAAAAATTGGAAAGTATATCAGCAGCTGTTTTCTTAAGTTGTTCAATTAGATTTTTTATGTATTTATTTATTAAGAACAACGTAGCAAAATAAATAAAAACGTTCCTGCTGTAAACTTGAAAATAAAGTTCTTAAAGGTGCACTATAGCAATGCATGAAATTAAATTGAAATTGTGAAACTTTCTGATAAGATAGTAAATTTCAGTAGCTTGATGTATAGATCTGAGATAATATTTAATGTTATCTCAAAGTAATTGTAATTTACAAAATTCTGGCCTGGTTTTACTTAATTTTACTTGGGAAAAAAAATATATATATATATATCAACCTAATAAAAATAAAAGAATCGAATACAATTTAATTGGAATCAATTAAATGCTCTTTGAAGGAATGTAAAAAGAAGATTAGTATGACATCATTCAAATATAAAGATATTTTATAGTCAATAAATAATAGCGCCTAAAAATGTGTGAGATAAATTTATTATGTTGTACCACATATTAATTGCGGTTGTTGTTTTGTTTTTAAGTTATAATCAAATTGTTATTAATACTAAAAAAAATATTAACCAATAATATTGTTTTCTGATTTGATCCTTACTATAATATTCTAACTAAGTAGCCACTAGGATCCGCAAAGGAGCTGAATTTCACTGGAGTTCCTCCTATTCAAGGAATCCTCATCTCCCTCCCCCCCTTTCTATTTGAACTGCTTTTACAGCATCCACCTTTCTTATCAATATACTATTTTTTTTTTTTTTTTGCCCATGAATTTCTGAGTATCTTTCCTTTAGAGGGAACGTGAAAAGTAATTGGTCTAGTAAGTTTTCATAACTTGCCGACAAATTATCCCGAGAATATGGGAGTGATGCAAAATTACACTGCAAAATTTCAAAAGCCAAAGCAAAGCATGTTAGAAAGCCTAAAAGATTTCAGATAAAAAAAAAAAAAGAAAAAAAAAATTTCTACTATTTATTTAAGAAAATCTGATTTGATTAAAAGTTGTTTCTGAATAATAATAATAATAATAATAATAATA
>JAFIDM010090598.1:0-45302 GCA_023159025.1 Thereuonema tuberculata
AATTCACTGAGGCAAATTCACCCCCTCCCCTGCAAATTCACTGAGGCTTAATAAAATCCAATGCATTTGAAGAGAACGAGAAAATTTTAGAAATCTTGAATGTTTGAATTAATGTTTAAATTAATAAAATAATTAAAATATTAACATACATGAATTCTTTAATGATACAGAATTTCAAAACCTTTACAAAAAAAGGAAAAAAAGGAAAAGCAAAAATAAGCTGCATGTGAAACTCCGTGCCAAATTTGGTAAAGATTTGTTGAGAAATAGCGTTGCGTTTTCAAGACAAAGACACAATCAGACAAAAAACAAAACAAAAAACTTTTGCACTTTTTATATAGAAAAAGTATAGAGCTTGAGGTTTCTTGATGCTTGGGGTTTCTTGATTGAATGGATTCATATACTGAGCAAATATAAGAAAGAAGAGGTAACGGATTTTACCTGTATTTGTACCAGAATGTGTGTTTTGTAATAGGTTGCTGACAATAATGTTCTCTCATTGGTTGCGAGTGAAAGCGCGGGAGTAGGAAGTTCTAGAAAAAGAGGGGGGAGCCGTTATTATACAAAAGAGTGATTAAATAAGAGGAGAGAAGATGTTACAAGATTTAATTGTAGCCTTTCTTTTCCCGTAGGGTTCTAAAGAATAATTCTGCAACGTTTGGTCCCGATCGGTCAAAGACTTTAGATATGTATAGGAACAAACAAATAAACAAATAACAAACGATCGGCTGGACCGATCGGGACCAACTTATATACTGGGTGATCAAGAAATAACAGGAGGTGTTCAGAGCCCTGTAGCGTGTTATGTACTGGACGAAATAGAACAAAATTTGGCCACCGTACACATTAAAGTATGGGGCTTCGATTTGTCAAGAAAAAAAAAAATAGTACCAAACAACGCCGATAGGGGAAATTCTGGCGCTGCGGTCGAAAAATGCACCATGAAATTTGCATATACGGGTACTTTGTGACACGATATCGAGGATAAAAGGAGGGGTTGTGAGAATTCTAGTCATTCTGCAAGAAGTCGCCCGTCGATGGCGTTGTTATTACGTGATCGTGCCTTATTAGTCAAGCTGTTTTATCAGCGGGATGAAAATGCCAATGCTGCTCTTCGTGAATACCGGCGGTTAAAACAGTTACGTAGAGGAACGGTGACCATAACTACGAAGAATGGTTGAGAAACTCTTGGTGTGCAACCAGGCCGAGGACGTAAACGTATCAAGCAGGAACAAGTTGAAGAAGTTGCAACTAACGTTCAGGATCAGGCGATAGCTAATAAGCAGGGTACCAGCAGTGCACGTTTAATATCACGACAAACAGATATCCCGTTGTCGACGGTGCAGAAGATATTGCATAAGATCCTGAAATTTTATCCGTATAAGATAACACCCATTCAAGAATTGTTCCCAGGGGACAGAAATACCCGATTAGAATTTGCTTTGAGATTTTTGGCTCGATTGGAAGTGGATGACGAGTGGCCGTGGCGGATATTACGGAGCGATGAAGCTCACTTCCATGTGTACGATGATATCAACAGACACAACTGCCGTATTTGGGCTGATAAAAATCGACACGTTGATCAAGGGATCCCCTTACATTCGCCGAAAGTCACAGTTTGGGGTGGGTTCACTGCTTCTTTTATCATCGGCCCGTACTTTTATGAAGAAGTTGGTAGAAATGGACTAGTGACTTGTTCTGTCAATTCCGACAGGTATGCCGCTATGTTCGAGAACTTTGTGATACCTCAATCTAGCAAAGAAATGGTATCGATTCTACCATTTTCCTGCAAGATGGTGCGCCACCGCACAGCGGACGTCGGGTGAAGGATGTCCTCCGTCAACATTTCACAGACGCTAGAGTAATTAGTCACGTAATTCCCATGAATTGGCCTCCGAGGTCCGCTGATCTGAATCCTTGCGATTTCTGGTTGTGGGGCTACCTGAAAAGCATTGTGTATCAAGGACATGTTCCTGACATTCCTACCTTAAAAGATCAAATAACGTTACATGTCAGACGAATAAATGCCGATATGCTATGAGCCACTGTCGAAAACCTTGTGTACCGTATGAAATTAGTGGAACATCAGGCTGGTGGTCACCTTGAGCCAAATTTGTAGGTTGCTATAATAAATGTTTTGCATTAATATTTGGTGTGTTGCTATTTACTGTTTCCATTGGCATTTTTGTATTCTTTTTTCACACATTATGCGCTTGCAGCGGCAGAATTTCCCCTATCGGCGTTGTTTGGTACTATTTTTTTTTCTTGACAAATCGAAACCGCATACTCTACTGTGTATGGTGGCTAAATTTTGTTCTATTCCGTCCATAACACGCTACAGGGCTCCGAACACCTTCTGTTATTTCTTGATCACCCGGTATATATAAGCTCAAATATAACCCATATTTATTTTTTCTCCTTTGATTATATTGATAGATGCTAATATTCGGAATATTGTCATGTTTAAGTATTTCTAAAAAATACTTAAATCATTTTTTTGATAAAAAAATTTAATAGCTTTGGTTTTATTTCCAAATGAAGAAATGATGAAAACGAATGAAGATAACAAAAATTAGAAGGGAAACTATTAGAAGGGAACAGTGAATTCTTTTCTTAATCCATTATCAATGGACCACTTAAGGATAGGCCGGGCTTCGTAGTTCCAAAATATCCCACCAGGCTACTGGTTGGCTTGTGGGATAAACAAAGCCATGTGCTTCGTTTTAACCCGTGTTGATAATAGAGGGTGAACTATAAGATTTGATAGGAATGAAACGATTCTAAGCCTTCCAAAATTTTCATATCCGATGTAGAGTTGATTATAGCCTATTGAAGAGATGACAGCAATATATTTTCAAAGAAGGATATAATTCAATGGACCACTCGAGGATAGGCGGAGCTTCGTAGTTACAAAATATCCCACCGAGCTACTGCTTGGCTTGTGGGATAAACAAAGACATGTGCCTCGTTTTAACCCGTGTAGATATAGAGGAAATATTATACTAAAGAAGGATATTCCAAGCGTTTTTACCGAATTATTGCAATAAGGAACTGCACAATAATAAACCATTCCGTCTTGAAATATCAAAAATCGACGATTGTTTGAGTAATCCACACTATGTAATATGTTTGTTTATCCCACAAGATCTCCCAGCATGTGCTTAACACGTCATACGTGACGTCGGTAGGGGCGTAAACCTCAAGTGGTCCATAGCTTTGATATTATTAAAATTAATTGGAGTTAGGAACTTTAAGAATAGAAGATTTAATTGTCAGCAAATGAAAAATTTGAAACTTGTTTATGTTTTCTAGGTTACATTTTAAAGTATTAAATGGATTAATTACATTTTTAAAATTCTAAATAGAAATCATTAAATTCATTTCTTTTTAAGTCCTCATCTTGTCAGGACATGAAACCTAGTGAGTTTAATGTGTTCTATTTAAAAATTTAAAATTGCAATAATGCAAATACGATCGGCTATATCCAATAGAAATTTTTTAACTGCACGTTAAAACTTTTTTATTTATTTTTTTTTTTTTTTTTTTTTTTTTTTTTTAATGTTTCTCAGTCCTATTAGGTGTGCTTAAAAAAGAAATGCACATCTGTAGTATAGGTCTGATAATTAATATAAGTATCCTAAAATACAAAAGTTAATAATAAGTTTAATAAGATTCATATAGGATTATTTAAATTAAGTATAAGAGAGAAAGAATAAGTATACAAGAGTATAATTAATAAAAATTTAATATTTGATTAGTGATATAATAAACTTAACACCAAATCAAACTAGAAATATTGTCAATAATTAGTACTAAAAGCTATTTATTGACTCTAGTTTTTAAAATAAATTAAGTAATTATAGTAGTAAAAATTTAATGTAATATTACTATATTACCATCTATTTAAATTAAATAATTGTTTAAACCACTAACTATTATAATTTTATCTTATTTTCAATTACATCGGAAATTAATTTTTCTTTTATTTCCTTAATTTTTTGAGATTCATAATTTTCCCACCTAATTTGTTTAAATAATTTGTAAATAATATGGCTTTTCAAACGATATCCATAATTGTTTTTAATCTTATAGTTATTTAAGGAGTACAGCCAATTATTTCTCGTTTTTTTTTCTTCCTTACTTTTATTTCTTTTGTTTTTTATATCAAAGAAATTTTTTATTATTACATTATAAATAAATTTTTCTTCTATTGTTAGTATTTTAAATCTTTTTCTAATACTATTTTTTTCATCTATTCTTTTGTTTTTGAAATTAATAAAAACTTTATCTAATATTTTAAATAATATTCTGTTTATATTTTCAGTTTGCTTCTTATTTATGAAAATCCAGCAATTTAGGCCATAGTTTAAAATTGAATCTATGTAAGATTTAAAAACAATTAACTTTTGTCTAAAAGGAATTATTTCCTTCAAATTGTGGAATAAATATGTTAAGGTATTTAATTTTTTTATGACATATTGGTAATGTTCATTCCATGAAAATTTCTCGTCAATAAAAATTCCCAAATATTTTTGTTGAGTTATGTATTCAATTTTTTCACAATTGCATTGGTAATAATTTATTGGACATATATTGTCAATATTTTTACATGTTATATTATGTAATATATGGTATAATTTTTTATTAATAATTTTATTTTTATTTTTCATTATCATGATTTTCGTTTTTTTAATATTTATAGTCATATGGTTTTGTACTGCCCATTTATTTACATTATTTAAATCTATTTGCAATTTATTATACGCATTTGATTGATCTGTATCTTCCGCCAAAACAAGAACATCATCAGCATATATGTAAATATTTGAAAGGCTCACGCAATTACTTAATGAATCCATATATATATTAAATAATAAAGGTCCCAAATTAGACCCCTGTGGAACTCCAGTTTTGACATTATATAGTTTACTTATATAATTTTTTATTTTTATTTTAATTTTTCTATTTTCTAAATAATTTTTTAATAATTCGTTTATTTTTCCTCTTATTCCCATTTTATTTAGTTTAATTAATAACAGACTGTGATTTATGCTATCGAAAGCTTTTCTGAAATCTATAAAAGCAATATAAATAATTTTTCCTTCATTTAATTTACTATTTATGTCTTCACTGAAATTATTTAATAATAATTCAGTACTTTTATTTGGTTGATAAGCATACTGATTATTATTTAATATGTTCTTGTTTTTGATATAATTATATATTTTCTTATGGAGATAACTTTCAAAAATTTTTGAGATGTTCGACAGTATAGATATGGGTCTATAATTATCAAATTTGTAGGGGTTATCCGTGTTTTTTCCTTTGAAGATAGGTATCACGTGGGCAATTTTCCAAAGAGTGGGATATGTTCCCGTTGTAATAATATTATTGAACAATTCCTCTAAAAGCATAGCTAAATTTTCCTTATGTTGTTTAATTTCTTTTACTTTTAGAAGATCACAACCCATGGAATTATGATTCTTTAAATTAGATATTATATCTAATATTTCATTTATAGTTGGTGGAAATAGAACAATGGTCTCTCTTTGGGTATTCCTTTCAAAGTTGATTACTTCTTGATAATTGTAGTTATTTTTATTATTTCTTGATGTATTCTGAATGAATACCTTTTTAAGTTCTTGGAAAATAGTCTTTATTTCATATGTTTTCATTAATTTTAATATTTCATTGTTATTATTATTCTTCTGTTTAATGTTTATTTGATTTTTTAGAAGATTCCATATTTTTTCATTAGGATTTGGATCATCTTCAATTAAATTTCTATAATATTTTTTTTTTTTTTTATGTATAAAATTTTTAAGCCAATTTCTTTTTTTTTTATATTTTCTTTCTACAATTTCATTTTTCCTATTTTTTTTATATTCTTTGAATAATTTATTTTTTTCATCTATATGTTTCATTATTTCATTATCCATCCAAGTATGTTTATAGTTTACATTTTGTATATTTATAGACTTGTCGACTGAATTTTTTTTATATTTACATTCTCTTCTTTTAGCTTTTTTAATAATTCTATATAATTTATTTATAATTTTATTTGTATCTTGATTGTAATTATTTTTAATTTGAATAGTCAGCTCGCATATTTTTTTACTAAAGAAATCATCATCCATAGGATAATTATATTTCATACTATTATACTATCATACTATTATATTTCATTAATATTTACATTACTGTAAATGAAAAAAAAAAACTATTTTATGAACTTTCTAGTTCTTCTAGTTTCCAAATCCATTAACCATTAATAAAAAATGTCTTGTATAAAAATGAATTCTTTAACATTTCTGTCATTTGGTTTGCTGTTATTGTTTCATTGAAATGATAAATTAATCTCCTACATTTTATAAAAATAAACGAAGTAAATTTCAGAATTATTATCAATCTTGTTTGACATTTATGTCGGATCCATAATTGCAATTCCATCTCGACGATTTCTCTTAAAGTGGACACTAATCAGAAAACATTCATTTCCATATTTTTAATCGCCTAATTAAGTTCCATGCTGCAGCCGAATTAATGAAATGGCATTGATTGGCCAACGGATCTCAATCAATTATGCGCTGAAATGAAATGTTTTGTTTCCGCCAGCGCCACCAACCGTTTCCTTAGAAGCAGTGCAGATTATCAAGTCTGACAATCAAACGCTTAGAAACTAAACTAGGATGAAGCCAGGTTCTGAAACTGGCAAACAATACAATATTCCTCTCAATCAAGAAATTTAAAATATGCTTAATAAAAATAATGAAACAGTTGTGAAATTCGGCAACTGTTAAGAACTAATGTTTTAAATCTGCCGTTTAGGCGTAGTCGTATGCATAAATAGGATGTCTATCAAATTCTGCTAATACGTGTAGATCTTTAGAAAAGATACAAAAAAAAGAGTTGGGTGATTATCTGCATGGTCGGTGCCCATAAGAAACTGACATCGAAATTTACAACCAAAAAACTAAACGGGGGTAGTTAAGAGATTCGACGTGGAAGGTTTTTCATCCATTGGCTGCAGAAACCACTGCAGAAATTTGTCTCGAGGAATGATCAAGGAAGAACGAACAGACTGGTGATCGCAAACTGATCTGATAACTGAATTATATTTTTGAGATTTTTATAAATTATCTAGCGCCATTGCAAGAAATCAATGAAAAAGTCATCCTTGCAAGTAGAAATGTCGTCCATTATCGGTTAACTAACCTTTGTCACAAATCATTCTATGTTTTGTAGAAATTGGCGGAATTTAGGGATTAGTTTTATCTTGCACCTGTGTAAACATTGAAAAATGCTTTAAAATTCCACTAACTTTAAATAAATATCCAGAAATTTCACTTTGATTATTGAAATACGTATATCTGTAATAAACCCCTTCCCTTTCTTCTTTAAACATAACAACCACCATTTATAGTAAAAGAACATTGATTATCTGAAATTATAGTGTTTATGCAAAATCAAGGACTTTAATCTACTTTAATAATTGTAAGATTTTAAAACTAACTAAATATAAATTTATTCTTGTTAAATTGGTAGAAACTCAGCTAACCATTTATCTTAATGGAAAATAAAAGTTTGGTTTTGAATCTCATTGTACATTGGAACAATTTCTAGAGCAATAGTCCTTAAAAAAATACCTTTTTTGTATTTAATGAAAAGTCAAAAAAGTTTAAATGTCTAAAGCTAATTAGGGTTAATGAGCTTTAATCAGGGTTAATCAATTTGTATTTAAGTTTCTTAAAGATGAGAACGATTATTTGGTGAGCAAATACATGCACTTTCAAAAAGTTTCATCAATATTATTTATAATTTTCATTCATTAATGGATTTCACTTAATATGAATCTGTTATTATTGTTATTTACTATATTTTTTAGTATGTAATGCTCTAATTGAAAAGTTTTCCTATTGGAAAACCATGCTACTTTTTTATAGTTTTATTAATAACAATTTTAATTGCACGTATTTTACTTTGTTCATGTATTATTTGAAAGGTATTTCACATTTTAGAAGATAATTCAAGGTAATAATAACAGTATTTACATCTTAACAAAACCTACATCCGTATCTTATGTTACACTATTAGAATATCTGGAACTAGGTTGCCGGAAATTTTCAATTTCATTTTCAATTTCATGAAATTAATCTTTTTTTCAGAATTTTATATCATCTGCTGTTATTGGAAAGGACTTCTTTTGTCCTAAAAGCAGTTAATGAAAGCTTAAATCAATAGAATCTTGACCCTGCGGTGGGTCAGAGATCGGCTGAAATTCGATTAAAGGTCCAAAACATTACAGGTGGATTTGATTGATTTTAATTTAGATTAGCTTCCTCCAATCCATTCATTAACGAAGGTAAAAGCAGGCGACAGCCTTTCTGTCTTTCTAAGGCTTCAATAAATTCTTTCTCTTTTTTCCTCTCTTTTCTTTTTGTTTTATTTTTAAGAATTCGTGTATTTAGGAAAATAGAATGCTTTCGTTGATAATTGTCTTTAAGCAAAAATTTAATTAGATTCTATTGATCCGCTTAAAATGAAAGGAGAACTTTGCGGATTTGAGTTAGGGCTCAAAAGAACGGATATTGTTTTGACGGAAGTCTGTGATTAGTTGAATAAACTTGAAAAGTACATCAACACTTGTTGTAAAATCTCAAATGATTTCAGGAAATAAGATAAGTTACAGATAAACGTGAAAAAATGCAAAGAAATAGCTCTTAGAGAGGGACAGTTCTTAAAATTTGATATTTCTTACGTAAGTTTTTAGTAATTTATAAATGAGCTATCTTGTAAATTAACAACACAATTTCTTTGTTGAAACAAGAATTTTGTCCAAATTTCTAAATTTCTTAATGCGAGTGAAAGTTAATATGTCTATAATGGATTTTACTTTTTCAATTTAGAATATTCTTATTAATGGGAGGAACAGAATTAAAAAAGTTCTTTTTTTTAACATTTTAACATTTTTTAACATTTTTTTAACATTTTGGAAATCCTTTCTTGCTTGAGAGAAATATCTGATAAACATACAAATAGTATTTTGTTTTTCATTATGATGTCGATTTAATCTCTGTGTACAATCCTGCAATAAATTTTTATCAATCCGTTTGAAAAGGTTTTTGTCAAGGTTCTACCATTTTTCTACGTTGTGCAAAAACAATACTAATTACATTCTGAATCTCAGTTTCTAGATTTACTAATTGCCAAAGACTAGACAGATACATAACTTTATTTCTGGTCTCGTAAATTTAGCGCTGCAATTTGAGTTAAGTTTTATTTAGTATATATAGATCTTTGCTGTAATTTACTTTAATAGATGGTAAATTGTGAAGCTGAAATGGCGTTTTTCAATTGACTGAAAGACCATCGTGTGTCGTTGCTGGTTGGTGAATATCCGGTATCTGCTAGATAGGTTTGAATTTCTTGGAAATATCTCTTGGAAAAGATTTCTTTTATAAAAAATTAAGTAAATATCAATTATTTCCTTACTACTTCAGAAAGAAATTTGTTAAAAGATATAATGAAATAACAAAGTAGGAAACTTGTTATTTATATAGTTAATACATAATAAATTATCTAAAGTAATGCCTTACCTATATTTATTTAACATTTATGAAAATAAATAAATAAAAATAATAGTATCTTTTTATTAGAAAAAAATAATGACATTTTTATTTTTAAAATAAATTACAAATCTAATCTAGGCTTTTCTTTCTTGATATTATTTTATGATATCGCATTAGGTCATCATTTCAATTTCCTCTGTTCGAAATCATTTTGTTTTTGAGACTGCTCTAAGTAATTTCATCAGTTTCAGAAAGAAACCTCAGGACATTTGCTCTGTTCCGACTCTTCTGAGTTGTTCTTTGTTTGGAGCAAAGAACAAAACACCAAAATAACACAATTTCTACAGGATTTTATTAAAGAAAATTATTTACTTTAGAAGTAATTAAACGAGAAAATAGAACATTTGTTGATAATTTTTTTTACACGTCCTTTAATTCTTTTATGGTACTTATCATTGTGTTGTTGTTATTATTTACAACTTTTCTCAGTTTTTCTTTTTTATTTATGTGACATGCGGAAAAATTCCAAATATAATATTTCACTATTGCGAATGAAATTTTCTCACAATATGACGACAATCTAATGAAACTGCCTTTTGAATTAATAGAATTTGATGGCAGATTCCAAGCTCCTGAATTTCTTGAACCAGGTTTTTAGGCAGAAACTCCTATAACTGATACGACGATGGGCCTTCCTGTCATGTTTGATAAACCCTACATAGGGTTTAATTCTTGTGTAAGAATTGGATATAGCTATGTATTCATTAATTTTATCACCGTAGATCTTTTGAAGTTTTCACAATTCTTCGGTGCCATAGAGGGGGGGAAGAGAAAGAGAAAAAGAAGAAGCAGACAAACACAGGAAAGAATATAAACGTCCAAACCCAATAATATCGATGAGTTCGGCAAGTTTCTGTGTTTTGTCTAGCAATACAATATCTGACCTATTGGCCATATCTGTCTGATCACTGATAATTGATCGATTCCAGTACAATTTGTAAGCTTGACTATCAAGAACTGCATCAGGATTATATTTGTTGTAAGATGTTTGCAAACTAACTCAGCCATATCTTAGGGCGAGTGATTTTTTTTCCTGTATTTGTCGCCATGAGTGTTTCGTCGTGTAGAATGTGTTGCTTGTAGTTGCGTGCAGGGATGACTTGGTCCTGTATCGCTATCGTGAACCCTTCGGTCTCATGACAGCTCTCCACTAATCACCAAACTAGCTCACCACTCATCAGCCATTTGTTCGACGCTTCCATGTCGACACGAGGCTGGCTGAGTTTGTTATTATTATTATTACAAAATACTTTCCGACAAATAGCAACTATTATATTCGCCCACAAATACTACTTTACTCGCCCTAAAATAGCAACACAACAACCGTTACAAGAAGAGGATGTCAAAAAAACGAAAATATACCTTTGATTCTTCGGCTGACGCTGATATCTATCATAGCTAAAAGATGCGACCTTTAATCTTATTGATAAAATAATTATATTGAGTATATAATACTGTGACAAATTTTTTCTCTATACTGTGATATTATAAAGAAATTCCCGCAATAGTAATTTCTAATAGAATATTTAATTGTGATAAGTATTTCTAAAATAGTAATATCAAGTGTCAATCTATGAAAACTCAACTGTAAAGTTTATCCTCAAATAAATACAATAACAAATTAAGGTAACATGTATTTACTCTGTTAATGAATTAAAATAAATGTTTTTCAAGCAAATTGCTTAACTTTACTTTCTTCAATAGTAACACCAGATTCAATAACCTCTATTGACTTTGTAAACTCATAACTACTACTCCGTATATATAACAAAAAATTACCTCAAATTGTGTTTCTGAATAGTGCAAACTATCAATACTAAAGAATAACTACTCAACGATCAATTCCACAAGAATTATAAATACTAAAGTAACATATTGTTATGCTATTAACTAATACAATTCTTGTTTTGAATAAACACCTAATATGTTTAAAGATAAAAAAAAAGTTCACTTAGATAATTCTCTTGTCAAACAAAAATTAACTGAGTTTATATTTTCTTATTGTATCTGCATACATGTTCGATGTATTAATTTCGATGTCACAAAGATCCTGATCTCCTTTGTACAAATAAGTAAAATTCACTTACCGTTTTTCTTGAAGTGTATCACTGAGGAAGTTCTTCTCTTTATTGGAGATGTCTTTCCGTTTCCACATTGTTGTCTTCATCAGCTTTATGATCCTCCTCTAACTAAACGTAACTCAACATGGCTGCCAAACTACGATTCGAAAGATGATGCCTCGATTAAGCCTATTCCACTGTATCATCTTTCACAAATAAATCCTAATCAATACTGTACAAAACTAGTATGAAAGATCAGGATACCATTTCAATAATTTGAAAATTTGAATAAGTAAATTTGGCCTATATCTACGAACATGTCGATAATAGAAAAGTATTTTCCAAAGGAAAAAAAATGTAACTTTTATAGCTACCAGAAACGAAAAGTATATCTACTCAATTTTTTTTAAAACAAAACGAAGCTGCACAACAAACAAAATACAACTCTTTGTTGAATTATCAACAACTATTCTCCAACAAAACAATAGCTGCTCAATATTACAATATCATTTACGTAATAATACAGTATCACAATACACCGTGGCTTATCCACGTTACTACAATGATTAATAAATGATACTCTTATAAGTTCATTTTTTTATAATTAAATCTTACAATCATTTTACTGTTAAATGATACTTTACATTATAATACACTTCCTGGAAAAAACAAATTTCAAATTGTTCTCAAAGAACTAATTTCTATAAATAGAGAAATTTACAAATCTATCATCATATGCTGCCTTAGGAGAGTAGCCTTTGCAAAGTTTATTATAATTTATATATATATATATATATATATATATATATATATATATATATATATTATTATTATTATATATTATATTTATAATAAACGACCTCTTTAGTGAAATCAGAGTTCCTAAATCTACATCTATGCTGACGATATTATAATTTAAGCAGTAAATAAAAATCCTATCAATTCAAGACAGGCTGTACAAATAGACTTCATAAATATTCAAAATTGGATGCACGATAATAAACTCACACATAAATAAAGACAAAACAAAAGTTATTTTTATAAGGCCGAAGAAACAACTTACAAACTTTCAATCAAAGGTATATTTTCATCCTCATTCATGTTTACACGCACAAAATGTAAATTGCAATTCTGGCTTTGAGGTTGATGCAGTAACAAATTTTAAATACTTAGGTATTACAATAAACAACCTCTTCCCTTGGAACACTAATATAAATAAGCTTCACAAGAGACTAAATTCTATAATATATATTCTTTATAAAATATAAAATTTTTATTTTCTATGCATTATTTGATTCCATGATAGATTACGACATAAACGTCTGTGCAATACAAACAATACAGACCTAGAACACTTAAAAAACTTTCAAATTAAAGTGCTCAAATTAATTTTTTTCCAAAAGTTTGGAATAATTTACATAAAAAAAACTATAATCTAATAAATTATGAAATTTTATTTCCTAAACAAAAATTTATATATAACATAATTATACAAAACTATTATAACATATTACAAATAAAAACTAACAGTAATCAAAATTATCATATCAGACAAAACAATAAAACTCATTTACATACCCTACAATCTTTAATAGCTACAGTCAAAGAAACATAAATTTCAGTATGGAAAGAATTATAAATGGTATGAATATAAATATGTTTTTAGAAAATCAAAACATAGCTTCAAAATAATAAAAAATAACAAAAAATATCTGTTGTCAAAAAAATAACCTTAAAAAAAATGGCTTATTGAAAACACTTTAAAAAAAAAAAAAAAAAGAAAAAAAAAGGAAATATCGTAAAGATTTTTTTTCTCTCTTTATCGTTCTTTTTTTTTTTCTTTTTAGAAGAATATAAATTTCAAAATGAAAAAAAAAAAGCTAACTTTTTGATGTTTTCGTATCGTAATATGATGTAAAACTAATGTAATTTTTAAACTGTTATTTTCAGCACTGTTTCGTATTTTATCTTCAGTATTAATAAGTAATCGTATATTTGTATATTTTAATTATCTATAGTCAATTATTTTCTTATTTTTTGTACAATCTTGTAGACTTGTAAGTTAGATATTATTCAAATGTACGGTATAGTGTAAAAAATAATTATTATTATTATTAAGTTATTATTATTTGAAAATTTTTAAAAATAAAGAAAAAAAATATATGTAGGCCTATATGAGGTTTCAATTGCATTTTGTATCACATGTTATTTTTTGTTTTTTTATGTATAAGGTATAATTATTAATACAATTATATATACTTTTGAGATTAATTTTCTTTTCTTTATATAATTTTTAATTACATTTTGTAATTTAATTTTATATAATTTTATATAATTAAAACTTTTTAAAGATTTCATTATACAATCTACATTAACACTATCTAGTAACTACACTTTTTTATTGTGTATTTTTTTAATAAATTGTGTTAGTTTTGTAAAACTACTTAATTCGAGAACCCGTTTGATTGAGATTCTTATTCATAACGGGACTGAAATGTAATTTAAAATAATTAAGAAAATAAAAAAAAAATATTATTATTATTATTATTATTATCATTTTTTTGAAGGTTGAGGAGTGTATGTATGTTATGATTAGCTAGGCTTTTCTCAGACTTCCTATCCCTGCATATACAAAGGAATATCCTAAGTTACTCCAAAATGTAATTAGTGATTATAAACAAAAAACCCCAGTATTTAGTGAAAATTTCCATTCGAACTGACACAGCTATTAAGCTACCATGTTCGCCTGTTTCTTATTAATAACTTCCTTAAAACGACACATGGATGTTACATTATGAACAGAATTTCAAAAGTAGCTAAATTCTTAAAAGAACTTAAGAAACATTGCTTATTATCTATTTTTTTATTGATTAGTTTCTTGAATCCTTTCATTTCTTTTCTACTATTTACTGGATCACAATAATTTAACAAGATTTTAACTTAGACTGAAATTTAAAAAGGCTGATTTATCCAAAGTAATTTCTCTCTTGGTTTTAATGACCAATCCAGCATTTCATCAAAATGGTTATTCCAAAAAGTAGATACGCCTATAATAATTTGTCGTGTTTTGTAATTTTCCAGGCAATAATTACAACTCTGCTGTTTTGATCAATGGTTTCTTTGATTAGATTTATAATTATAGTTATTTTCCTCTTCATTGATTTTGATGAAAATTTCGTTTTAACCTTTGCTGTCATTGTTCGTAAATGAGGTTTTCCACTTATTATAGAAAGTTAACAGAAAAGAGTTATTGTTTTCTGTAATGGTTCCAAACTTAATTAAATTCTGTTTTATAGATCTTGTGTTGATACAATAAGCCTTTTCAGGTTTTAACAATTGCTGAGAATGAACGGTCTTTGACACAAGGAACTTTTGAAAACTTTTCTGAGTCTGTTGCTTTCAGATAATGGAAATTTTTATAAATTTCTGAAGGTGTAATTAATCAAATGAAAAGTGTTAGGCTAAAAAACTAAACAAAAGAAAGCTAATTATGAAAGTTATGTAAGAAAGAAATTCAGTCGGTATCCTTTTGCAAATAAACAGAAAAAAGGCTTACTACGATTATTTTATATTAAATAAATAAAATTTTTATAAAAAAAGTTTTAAAGTAACTTTATTGTGCTCCCAGTGAATGATGGCCGCCCTGTTTTTGTGAGATCTGCGCATGTATCATCGATTACTCTGGTCAGGCACTTCCGTATGAGTTTATCACTGGACGTCGCCATTACGGTAAAGGCTTGTTACTTTGCAAAAGAGCATTGTATTTATAAATAATATATATTTATTTATTTATATAAATACTTATTGTTAGCAACTTGTATTGAAATAACGGTAAATAGTCGAGAGAAGGTTTAATTTGGCGTTATCAACATGTCTTTCTCAGTGAAAACAGACGTCCTCGTCCATTGTGACAGGAAAACATAATTGATCAGCTACCGGAAGGGCTGCGCAGTTCAAACTTCCGCCGGTCATCTTTCATTTTGAGGACAATACATAACTTGAAAAAAGGGGTATTTTTCTTAATAAATCTTTACATCAAATATTAACATATATAAAAATCCAGCCAAGCATTAAAACTCTGTTACATTTCAAATATAATAGTCATGAATTTATAAGGTTGAAAGAAACTGTTATCTGTTTTTGACAGATTTATCCATGTTGGGTTAAAAAAAATAAAGTTTAAGAATATCAACAATAAACAGGAATTTGAAAGAATGTAAAATAAAAAGTCACACACAAATTCACATATTATAATAGAACCGAATTTTCGGCGATTTTTTTACACGCCAATCGTCTTCTTCATGGGTTTATATATCAAAAAGAACGAAGATTACAATAAAGTTAAATAATATGAAAAACATTACAATAGGTATGCTACAGAAAAACAATTAAATACAGTCAAAAACAAATATCAATAATAAAATTAATAAGTGTTAACAATAGATTGACAGTCATTATTAGTAACAATGCGATATCATAATACTAACAATAATATGATGAATCATTTTGTTAGAAAATTTGGTAGTTTAGTGAATTTTTGTTTTTTATTGTTTAATTTTTCTTTTTTCAAAAAACAAGTTTTCGAATTCGTTATAATCAGTTCATCCAAGTTGCTCCCTTCGCATCTATTCAAACTTTCAATAGTATTTCTTATATACATTGCTTCTATATCTTTTCTAACAAATGTATTTGATTCTTTTTCTAAGATTACATCAGTTGATGGAGAATGTCCGAATTTGAGGCAATGTTCTGTTAGTTCTGAGACTTCAACTTTGTTATTTATTAAGTATCCGGCATGCTCGGAGACTCGTTCCTGCAGTGTTCTTTTTGATTCTACCAGATATGAGGACCTGCAATCTTCACAATTAATTTTATATATTATTCCCATCTCATATTGGTTTTCAAACTGGTTTAATCTTTTTATTAATATATTTTTAATTTTATTTTTATATAGTGAATATTTTTATATGTAAATATAGTGTTGAAACCAAATGTTTGATATATTCTAGCCAATATAAATGAATATTTATTCATAAATGGGAGGTAAATTCGTTTATTGGTATCATTGACAGAATTTGAAAGAATTTAAAGTTTACTGTTTCTAAAATAAAACAAGGTGGGGATAGCGATTAGTAAACCAATCACAATGCTTCGCAACGTCTTCTGATACGTCTATGAAAATATAACTGATATTTCCTTAATTTCCTTATTATTGTAAATGTGATTGTTGCGAAAGACGCAATTGTTGTGATTGTTGTTGCGATTGTTGTCATTGTTGCTAATGAGATTTTAATTATACTTGTCCCAGATAGACAAAAACGGGAATAACAGTCTCCTGATCCTTATCAAAGACTAAAAAGAAAATATTTAAACAAACCGGTATTTGTATTTCTAATTGTCTCTGAATAATAGTATACTGTTCGTTTTCGAAAGTTCGATTAGGCACTCACGGACGATTCTACTCCGCAGAGGGGTGATACGCTGAGATGGGCACTTTCCTAACTTTCCTTTGACTGGATCTGGAACTTTCAGCCCCCCCCCCCCCCAAAAAACAAAACAAAAAAAAACAAACAATAACTTTCCATAATTCTTTCCCGAAAAGCGTAAATAGAACGCAGCTACTAGTAAACTAACACTGATAAAAAACATCCCCTCTTTATTTCTCCTGATCCCTATTTTGATGAAATCGAAGGAGCCCTTACGCATGCGCAAAAGCGCTGAAGGTTCTCGTATACAAAAACGAACAGTAGTTCTAACCTTAACTACGGAGTCAAGGAAACGAAATAAGAAAACTAAAAAAACAAATAAACAAAAAAAAAAAAACTATTTTTAGGCTATCTTTCTAGGCATTTCGGGCACACTAGAACAATCAGTGTGTGTAGATGGGTGTGCATGCTTGTAGGCATGAAAGTGGCCTTTCTCTTCCTTAAATTTTCCTTGAATCTTCTTGATATTTGGTATGCCTATTGTAAGACTAGACTTTAACTTTTGAAATCTTTCCCAAATGGATCTTTGTCGAGAAAGTAATGCGAGAAAGTGACGAAAATTTCCACTGAAAAACATTGGAATCTAAATAGTGGATGTTTATTCTATTTTTATTACTATTTTATTGTCTTAAACAATAGGAATTAATCCTTTTAACTAATTCTTTGAAGGTGTTTGGATACGATTAAATTGAATTCGGTTTAGAAACTTGAACACTATTGCAGATTTAATTAAATTTTAATTAAACAAATAAACAGGATGAATAACAAACCCATTATCATAAGTAAACATTATTTTAAATAACCTTGGATATAATGTTTTATATATATAATAGTATTTGTATAACATAAGCAAACATAACATTGTATAACGTAAACTAGGAATATCTGCTACAAAAGACACTAATATGAATATCGTAAATTAATCTTTTCAAATCAAAAATAATCTGTAAAAGATGAATTTATTTTCTTACTGAGAAAATGCAAATCGTATGAAATCTTATTTATTTCCCTTGAACATTTTCTTTCCTGTTTGGAAGTGCATCACGCTGAAATGCCGGTCCGATTTAATTTCGTACAATGATTACATAGTTTCAAACAAAGCACTATTATTTTCGTCTGCACCCCCTCATCTCAGTAACCTTATAACCCCATCGCTGCATGCTTACTTTGGTAGATATTTTACCTAGTTCTGTTTTATTTTTGTTTTTGGGAACCCTGATAGATATTAAAAAGATGAATTTTTTTTTTGGTAAAAAATTAATTTAGACTTTACATTTCCATTTTACTTTTAAGAAGGAAAGCAAATTTATAAGCAGGAAAAAAAAATGGAAAAATAAGTTGAAAGATGATTCATTTGAAGTAAAAGTTCTTTGAAAGCCAATAATACTACTTCATAACAGTGAACAACACTTTGAATCACAATGTATTTTTAGAATTAAACGAAGGCATCTGCAGAAGCAGTTGAAGAAATGCCAGAGGCTATCAGAGATACTGGACCATTAAGGAAAGAAATACTGTACAATAAAATTGTCGAGTGGATCACAAGAGGATTTGAACTTTGAACTTTAGTCACGGGAATAAACTCTGACAATTTCATTCACAATCAATAAATGATTTGAAACGATAAGAAATTTTTATTTTCATCAACATATTACCATTGATTATTTGAGCAATCTGTGTTTCGCTATTAAATCTTTGTTCTTTTAAAGCAATCGTAGATTCCCAAGGGCTACATTAACTGTGTGCTCTGATGATTACACCATTTTCCAGTTATAAATTACTAGCTGTGTTCCCAACACGTGCTTCATCAATATTGGCCTAATTGATTCGATCCCATGCACCTGATTCAACTAACTTGGAGGGCCAATAGCAATAAATTACGCACCAACTACGTCCTTACGTTAGTCCGCCGGCTGTGATGTCGCCGTTCCGGTGGTTGGCAGACGGCGTCTACACCTCTTCATTGACCAGCTGCGTTCCAGCATTGGTAGGAAGAATCTGGAAGAAGGATGACTCTGAAAACGACAGAAGCCGATCGAAGTTAAGACCCAGTATAGAATGTCTGTCAGGATGTGAAGTTAACGATTACAACACAAGAACAAGAAAAGTTTCTAAAATGCTATTAAATATTAATCACTACATATAGTTAGCGTAGAGTTAAATTTCATAAGGATAAAGAATAGCAAATCCTATTGTTACGCTTTAAAGAAGTTTAAAGGTAACAAAACAAAAACAAAGAGGTTCCTGAAATAACTTATTGCTTTCTTTCATTAAAATATCTTGTATTCTATATCCCTCTTTGTTGAAAACAACGTATAAAAAAAAAGTCTCCAATATGTAAGTACAAATATATATATTGTCCAATTTTCTATTTACTTGAAACTCAATTGTCTAATGCCCAAGTGCACCAAACTTCAATTAACTTTAACGGCTGCATTGTGGACGTAGCTAAAATTAGTGGGGGGTGCTGCTGCACAAAAATTTTAGCCTTTGCTTTAAAATTATGTTAAAGAAAACAAACATGTATAAAAAGAAAATTTATTTATAAACTTTATAAATTTATTTTTATATATGTTTGTTTCCTTTCACAACACAATTTTAAAACAAAGTCTAAAATTTTTCTGCAGCAGCACCCCCCACTAATTTTAGTTACGTCCATAATACAGCCGTCAAAGTTAATTGAAGTTTGGTGCACTTGGGCATAAGTCTGATTAATTTACTGAGTCTCTAATTATTTCGTATAGAAGTATTTCACTTTTAATCAAGGTGTTTTATTTAAAACAGTGCTATTATATTTATATAGCATTCTTTTTTTATAAAACGACTGACTTTGTGATTGTTAACGTATCAATAAATGGCGAAAATAATATTTCATGGTAATTAGACGATTTTAAATAGAAATCACATAAAATTGTTAAATTTTAAAAATTCTATGTAGATTGATAAATAAAGTAGAGAAAGTATTTTCTTCAAACTTTACATATATATTTCTAGTCATATCTCTGCTATCTCTTTTCTTGACAGTGTGAAACAGTGAAACAATGGCAGTGCTATTTAGAAACACTCAGATTAGTTTTAATTAAAGTTCTTTGAATCCATTTCTCTACAGTAAGCTAGCAAAACAAACTAAGCCTTCCTCAGGCTTCAAGTCCAGAAATCCTCTGGACGAAATATAGTTAAGAATAAAAAAGATGAGATAGTTTATAGTAAATAAATATAGTTAGCATTGTTTGTTTACATTAACTAATTGAGGTAACATCTTCGATTTGTTTGATCTATAAATAAATAATATGGATTTACTTAATAAATTCTTAAAAAAAATCATTCCCCACTTAAAAAAAGCTAACTGTTCTTCGTTGTTGTTTAAATGCTGGACATTGTTCCTAGCGGAGAAATCAATTTGAAATTCTGTTTTCAACGAAGAGTCCGTTTCCTCCCTTGAGACTTCCTTGCTTTGCACAATCTCCTCAGACGTGGTGGTGCAATTAGGTGGCCTGGTCAGGCGAGATCCATTCTTAAGGGGAAAACCCCACTCCCACTCCCAACCACCCCGTGTTTCAGTTACTGTTAAAGAGCAAATGCGATGCTACATTAACTTCTAACGAGATTTTCATCCCTACAACAGTTTTATTCGAGTAGTTCAAAACATTTCAATAATGCAACACTTTTTCAGAAGTACAGTCAGTTCGACGTCTGGGAAATCACAATGCTTTGTCTGTTGACAAACCTAAAGGTCGTATATATTAAAAAAGTGAATGCGGATAAAACATTTCTTCTTTCATTATATAGTTGCAGATGTTTGAAAGGAATGATAACACAGGTCTGCAAACTTAAAAGCATTAAAAATTGTGTTAACTTTGAATGGTTATTTTTATTATTATTCATGAGTACAATTAAAAATAATATTTCAAACGTTTCTCTGATGTTACATTACTTTTTTTTTTAATGGAAGAAAATCATAAATTGCTTCTATTTTATACATTAATAATACATTTTAAGTTTTTAATCCTGAAGTTATTTGATAAATTTTATTAGATATCAATAGAAAACAACAGTATTTATTCACAGCATTAAATATATTAACTGTCACTAGATTTTGTCACTTTCTGTTTTTAGTCTTCTCATCAAGATCAGAAGACTTATATTCCCGTTTTGTCGGGGGACAAGTATCACTAAAATATCATTAGCAGTAATGACAACAATCGCAACAATTGTTATGAGCAGCAATGACAACAATCGCAACAAAAAACGCAATAATTGCGTCTTTCGCAAAAATCACATTTATAATAATAAGGAAATTAAGGCAATATCAATTATACTTTCATAGACGTATCATAAGACGTTGCGAAGCATTGTGATTGGTTTACTAATCGCTATCCCTACCTTGTATTTTTATTGCAACTTTCTTTATAAAAATTGGGATCTTATGTGATAAAGATCTTATGTGATAGAGAAAAACGAATTATATTTTTGAATTCAGCCCCACTCCCCAAATCTAGAAAGTCACTAATGATAATGAAAACAATGTTTCCACTGTACACCTGTGTAATTTACTTTAGATAAGATGTTTGTTTGTTTGTTTCTGGATAATGAATAACTTAATACAAAAAACGGTATGGAACAACTTAATACGTCTTTCCTTCCCCACAAAAGAAGCGTATATTTGTAGCAGTCTAATAATAAATAAATAAATTAGAACTACTAACGTCGAAATACTTCACGTGAGTCGAAAATCTTCAGTTACTTATACTTAATATACCCATTCTTGCTGTATATTATAGTAAACACCGGATTATTCGCGGACCTCTCCTGTTTCCATTTTTTTTTTTACTGTACAATAAATTACGGAATTAAATAAATTAAATGTTAGAATAAGGTAAACAATAAAAGAGGCTAACAAAGTAAGTGAAGACAATTATAAACAAACAATTTAAAGAACGACTTTGAGCTTAGACCGGCAGGTTACACTAAATTACGGAAGAGCCTTCCTGTAAAAATAAAATTTAAAAATAAATAAATAATTTAAAATAAAATAATTGTTTATAATGTATGTACTGTAACTGTTTATATTGCCATTTTAATGTAAATAAAATGTTAAAATCATTTCTGTGCTGATTTTCGTCCAATTTCAGATTATCCGCGGAATTCGCTTATCCGCAGTTGCCGCGCCACCCAATTCCGCGGATAATCGGGAGTGTACTGTACATACTTACATTTGAGATCTTGACTGAATAATCTTAACTTATTATCTTGTCATAAGAAACAATTATTCCTTACAAAATTCCTTAACCACTCCTTAATTGATTACATTAAAAGTCTTTTCTTTATCTCATTGTGTCTTCGTTTATTCCATAATTTTGTGATCGTTCCAATTGGATTCCTAAAAAAAATATAGTTTATTTCTTTTACTTTATAACTTGTCAATTGCTATAAAGTAAATTGAGAAAAAAAAATCAGTTTTTCTCAATTCGATCCTCATCTTTGATTAGTTTATTTTCCTTCAGTAAAATATCTTGGATGTCACTTTGGTAGAAATATGTCCGACCGTCATTTAGGGAACTCATATTGTTACGTTGCTTGGTAAAACTGTCTGTTGAAACCAATCTCTTTAAACTCGCTTCATAAAACAATTTCTAGACGAATAAAGATGGCCGCCTTTTTTAATACCTGAACCGTTTTATCATTTTCATTTCTCTGCTATGTAACTTGAAGACAAATGGATGAACATGTCTTCTGCACAGTTTTACTTCGTACAGAATTCCTCTATACACTTGTTACTTCTTCTAAAACTGTAACAATCACACTAGCATGTTTTCATACATATTGTTTTAACAATATTATATTACATGTTCTGATATCTGCTTAGTTTAATAATGATGAGTCGATATTTAACTGCTAACAACAGTTAACTTCTTTTCGCCACTCACTATACTAGTTTTCAAAAAAGAAGGGTTTGCCATACAAGGTCATTACGTAGTGACAAACGTCACCAGTCATGACGCCATCGACTGGAACTCCGAGCAGTCAATCCAAGATGGCGTCGTTTTGTGATCGCATAAGCGTGACAAAGAAAGGACAAACTGTGCATAGCAAAGCAAGGGGAATAGTGTGGAACAATTTCTAATTATTTCAATTTTAATTATTATTATATATTCGTAACTGTAGAAAGTACAAAAACCAGAATGTTTTCGTAATGTTTATAAGATTCAGTTACGGACTTTAGCAATAGATAGCGCTGTTATGTCCTGGAAAAATCATTCTATAAGGAAATTACGTCATCAAAAGCTCATGAACTGAACTGTACATTTTTAAATTCACTTTTAATTCACAATAACTAATTGTGGAGAATATTTTTCATGTAAATAATTTCCTTCTTTTATACTAAATATTCAGTTTGTCAGCAATCGCCATAATTCAAAATCTATTGAACATGGAATTGAAATGTTACTGATAGATTTAAGATGTCCAATATAGGTCCATTATTGATTTTAATAATAAATTCAAGCCTCAGGTGAGCATCCTAAATTAAAAAGTAAGTGAATAACATACTCATTAACTAACTAAACTACAGTAGCTACACTTTCTGATTAACTAACTAAACTACACTAACTACACTTTCTGATTAGCTAACTAAACTAACTAATGAAAAGCTTTACACATGAACTAACTTTGAAATGAAATTAGAGACTATTAATTATATAAAGAATACCTTTTAATGATCGAATTTATTTCCTTTTGACTAGACAAATTTAATTACTTTTTAATTAAATTTCAATTTCTTTTTTAATTTTTCTTCTGAAAATGTCATCCTATAAAGATCGAGTCAAATATAAATAGTTTTTATTAATTTTATTTTAAAAAAATTCTATCTACAAAGGTGAGGTTACTCCCAAAATGTTAATGTCAGTAAGTACAGGGATATTCATAATTCTTTTGACACTTTTCAGAGGTTCGCAGTACGACGGCGAAAAAAGGAATGTTTGATAACTCGGGGAGTTATCAAACTCACAGGGTATTTTTTTTTCATGAATGTCCTATGTGTCCTCCTTGCGTGATGCGACAGACATCCAGATGGTAATCCATTTCTAACCATACGTGGTGAAGCGTATCATTGTCGATGTTTGAAATTGCATTGATGTTACAATATCGCATCTCGGTGAGGTTAGAAGGAAGTTGGGGAAAAGAACACTTTGTCCTTCACGTACCCCCACAGAAAAAACTCTGAAGGAGTCAGATATGGAGACCTGGGGATTAACGCAGTAAGGCCTGATCACCCTGTTGTGCGCCGCAACATTGCCGGTACCTCCTTTCTGAAGTCACTTCTAAATCTTCACTGCATAATCATAATTGAACTCGTTTTCCTTATTCCACGACACAAAACGCGTTCACAAGTTGCGAAACTGCCATTTTGGCTGCACCTGCGCCCTTTCGAAGCCGATGGAACTAGGATGCAGCGCTCAGCTGGAATAAAAAACCATAAGTGAAAAGCTTGGTCTTTCATCTGGCATCACTTTTTTCGCAGCCGAGCTGAGAGCCTCTGAAATTTGTCAAGGAATTATGAATAACCTAGTAGTCCATATTCGTCAGCAGATAATAACTCAAAACTTTTTTTCCAACTTAGCCAAATTTTAATTCAGTCCAATTTCTGTCGTATGCATGATTGTGTGCATGCATTAGATTGCTTGCAATTAAACAGTTTTTTGATACTGATCAGCTTAGGTTAAAAAATATGCGTATTTGAAAAATAAAAATATTTTTGTTTTGTATTTCTGTTCATTCTGTGCATTCTGTGTAAAATAAAAATAAGTTGGAAGTAAATATTTTATTGGATATTCAATTTCAATATGGGACCTCATTGCAAGTTACATATTGGGTAGACCAAAAGCGTCAGATTATGCGAAGAGGATCTGAGCTTGTTTATTTTCTGACAGATTTATACGTACAGGGTGAGTGAAAATGAGTTGAACGTTTTCAAAATCTAACTGTAAAAATTGTATTGAATATTTTAATAAACGAATTATATATTTGGATACATCAACTTTTAAAGTTTTTTTTTTTCCCGAGATCTCATAACTGTTGAATATTGGCACCTTTCGTCACACGGAAAAAGTCAACACAGTACTCAAATTCCTCCCAAACGCGAAATAGCATAGGTTTGTCGATTGCAGCACGGATGCACATCTTCAAGTCGCCCAGATAAGGGAGGTACAACACCGTATCTTTAACATACCTCCATAAGAAGAGTTGCAAGAAGAGTCGAATGAGATCCGGCGAACAGAGTGGCCACGTCATCAACTGTTGAACGTAAGAACACCACAGCCGATCCACCATTGAGGCAATCGTTCGTTTAAAAACTTTCCAAGGGTAAGACTTCCCAAGTTGCTGTATCCAAATGTATAATTCGTTTATTAAAATACTAAGTACAATTTTTATAGTGAAGTTTTGAAATCGTTCAAATCATTTTGACTCACCCTGTAATAGAGATAGAAATTTGAAATTTGTAGAAACTAACTATGATTCAAGACCCTTTTTCTGCAAGAAATAAGACCACTTTATCAGAAGTGTTCATTTTAAATAATTTGAAATTTGCTCTTTTTAATTGTGAGCATGTATGCGGATACTTTTAAGTATAGGTTTTGAGTTTATATGTGTTACGGGTGAAGTTCGACGTGTGGTTAATGTCGAGATTACCGGAAAATGACAACATTATCCAAGTGCAGTCGGTAATGACCAAAATAAAAAGTAATTTATCTCATAGTCGTCTTTATCTGGATAATCTCAACATTACCCAGTGGCCTGGATAACTGAATATTGTAAAATTAAGCTAGCTCGTTTACAATTATTTTCTTAAGTAAAAAATACTTTATTTACAGAAAATGTAAAATTTAATACAAAATTACTACACATATGTAATATTGAATAAAATATTGTAAATTTTGTAATCGAAAAATTGTAGAACGAAAATTAATCAACAAAAACTTTTTCGATAATTTCCTATTTTATATCCGTAAAAATCAATGGAATTCGCCAGGCATTATTAATTGTAATCGTAATTTCATTAATGTGAGGATAAACCTAATATTTCAACTTCTTTTTTATTAGCTGTTCGTCATATCTACCCGCTGTAAATTTATTTGGTTATTTCCTATTTTAACCGAAGTAAGGTAATTTTTAAAATTTTCAATATAAACATTCTGGAGTGCCTCATACCTCAACTTATCTAACCTACAGCTAATCGGCAGAATTGTTCTCATACTAAATTAAATATTTTTCCCACTTATTTCATGAGAGCTGAGTGGAAAAATATCGAAGTGCTAACAGCGCTTGAGCAAATCGTGTGTGCCGATGAGCTGTAGGTTAGATAATTTGAGGTACGACGCCCTCCAGGATGTTTATATTGAAAAAACTTTAAAAATTACCTTACCTCGATTGTAATAGAAAATTACCAAATGAATTAGAATGGATAGATATCAAGAACAACTAGTAAAAAATAAGAGAAAAATATTTTATTTTCCCTTAATTTATCCTCACATTATCGAAATTAATATAAATATACTGTATAATGATTTATTGTTTTGTATTTGAAATTGTTTGTGATTGGATCCCTGTGAATACATTTGTGCGAGAAGATGACAAAAAATTCTTTCAGAAAATTTTCAAACGCTAAGCTAAAAAATTATTAATATATTGCAACAACGAATTTCAATGAAATTAATTGGATTTAGGCAACTTAAGCAAAAAAAAAAAACTTGAAGAAGATTTATTATCTTCGATAATAATTTGTAAGTAAACTTGAAACTTTCCTTATATCAAAAAACAAAATACATTTCTTATAACCAATAATAAACAATTAAAACAAGAAACGCAATATTTTTGGGACATAAGCATTAAGTTCTTTTAGAAATTTCTAGCAATTGATATTCGAAAGCTTTTAAAAGACTGTTGAATGCATTTATCTTTTTTTATATATATATTTTCATTCAACCAATGGGTTTCAAAACGAAAAATATCGATTCTTCTTTTTCCGTTTATTTTTTTCATTAGGCTTTTTAATTTAAACTGTCGTTTGTTTAATGCTTTCCTACTGAAAGAATGATTTCTATTTTATGAAGTAACGTTAATAATTGAGAACATTATCTAAACTGGATTAAAACCGAAATACAGATACATGAAGGAGATTACTGAAAAGACAGATTAATAGCAGAATCTAAAGAAAGACAAGAAGGAAAAGGATGAAGAGCTTACCTTGTTTATGACCCACTATATAATCTTTAGGAACTTAAAGCAGCCTTGAGAATTATTCACTAAGTGAAAGAGGAGACAAGAGGGATGTTGGCATTGGCGCTGAATGGGAATCCTGGCGTAACATGGTTTGTAAATGGTGGCAACAAACAGAGAGAGATTTTATGATTTACATTCCTTGCTATAAAATTAATCGTCGTTAATTCTTTCCTTCCCAAGACAGGCGGAAGAGGAGGTATCTTGGATTCTAGAGCTTCCAGGCGTTGCGTACAAGGCGCGGATACCTCCTACTAAATTAAATTTGGAACGCTCCCAGCACCATCAGTCAAAAGAGAGAAGCAAATTAACAGAGGTCAGTGTATGTGTGTGTTTCATTTCACTACCAGAAAACTCACGAAAGGAAACTGAGCCAAAATCAGAAGCAGATATCCTTTATGCGCTGAAAATGTGGTTGGAATGGAAACCGCAGTAATCCTAAACTTAGCTTTGGAGAAACATCGAATTGTTATCGAGTTCTATATTCGAACATCTATATTTTTTGTAATTCCAATTGAGTAATGTACATTTTGCCACATCATCATGAATAAAATTCATTCACAGTTCCATATCTTGCAAATAAATTCTTCTGACCTTGCGATAAACTTAGGTAAAATTGCAATGTTGTAAAGCTGAATGTAAAATAGTTGTTATTCATGAATTTTAAAGTGTGATATTTTCTTTTTAAAAACTGTGTTGAAAATACTTAACGAGTTGTACCTGTTGTGTTCGTTGTATCTACGACTTGGCTTGAGTGAATACTGGAGATATGTTGCAGGAAATGTGTTTAAAATTAGCCAAGTGTTAAATTCAAAAACTATTGTGAACTCTTGTTTTTTTGTTTTTTTTTAATATCGTATGTCGATTGTTCAAGCAGAGGTAGTACAGACGAGAGAAAAAAAAACAATGTAGTTGTGTACGTTTGATTGTTTCGTTGTGGGTCGCTTCCTTGTTTTTTGGCTTCGAAGTTACGATATATAGCTGAAGGACAGAATAAAGAATTATGCCTTATTTGTGTATAGTCTTCCAAAATTTTGTGACTATACGTATGACGTAATGCATCCAAGTGATAATGATAAATTACAGTAGATGTATTGTTTGTTTTATAATAGACCTAGTCCAATGGATAACTGATCAGCATGTCAATATAGAGTTATCGAATGTGGTCGTCATTATATTACTTATAATAAAAATAAGTAAATCCAATACGTTTACTTTAGTGCTAATGAAGTACGTACGAATTCAACTCTGTAAGTAAAGATTGGCTTTTTCCTAAGGAACCATTTAAAGCAAGACATTGAAGCAATGAAGAAATGTTATATAGCAAGAAACTTCTTAATTATTTTAATTATTAATATTCCAGAATTGAAAGCTCTGACACGATTTCTTTTGCCAGAATTTTCTTTTATCGTTGAATTATCAAAATAATAAATTTCAGATCAATCGAAAGGATATCTTTTTGTGTTGTGTTTTGTTTTTAGCACGTAATAGCTTAAACAGTTGCAGTTTTCAGAATGGTGAAAGTTGTAAATCTTGAGAAGTTAAATTTATGGTTTTTATATTTTTTATCCTCTTTCAAATCGGAGGGTGACTTTGCAGAATCAATTTTGATGGTTAAGTCACGAATCCTGTTCTACAGTGATAATTGCATCTTAAGCCGTGCGAACACCATGCAATTTTGCTGCAATTTAGTCGCGTGATTTTGACGTCACGAGTTGATATAAACTTTTGTCAAGCGCGAACACGATGCAACTCGAAAATGCAACCGACCCATGACAACGCAGATTTTAAATACGTCACGTGTGACGTCAAGCAAAATTCGGTTATGTCGTTCCAAACATAATATAAGAGTGAATGATTTGCAACATATGATAAATATTTTTTTTAATTATTGGCCGCTATGAAATTTAATTTCGACTAAATTGCAGCAAAGTTGCATGATGTTCGCGGGGCTTTAGTTATAAGAATCGATGGATAGTTAGTTTAAAACATACGGAAACGTATTAACATTGTGTACCTTAAATCTTTATCCTAAAATATCGTACCAATTAAAAAGTAAAGGATATGTTGAATTTGAAGTGGCTTAAGTATTTTTTGAACTTATGTCAAAAATAAATTTTTGCGTCTAAATTGTTCTCGATGATTCTCTAAGTTCATTGTTATTTGAATGAAGCGAGCGTATCTACCCGTACAAAGTAACAAAGCCGGAGGAAACTTGGCCACATACCGTTCTTACTCTACAATCACAAAATACGTTATTTAGAATTTTGGTAAAGTCAGTTGACATATAGCTTTAAGGAATTGGTTGAACTTCAGATCGTCCATTCGAATCTTGAGGTATAGCAACAGATGTGTGATGTTTATCAGCCGACTGTGTTGATAATCCTTAGAAATTCTTTATGCTCTCTTGGATGCCATTCCAAAATTAACCAAAGTTATAAATACATGTTAACAAAAACATATCCAAACGACACAAATATGTTTTAAAACATTTTACGTGTGTTATTTAAATTACTGAATAAAATGGCATACACACAACTTCAAAATAACATACATTTATAAACAAAAAATGAGCATACATGTTTCGAAATGCCGAAATTGCATTTCATTATCAATGCTAACAATTAACTGCAGAACCCTCCTTTTTAAGTAGTCTCCCACCAATTAGAATAGAGAAAAGAATCACGGTTAGGGAACCCCGTAGGTCCGGCATCAATCAGGAATCTTTTTATTGTTGAACTATTAACATCGGACAATTTGATTATGATTTCCTTTGTTTACAATCTTAAACCATGTGTCTCTGTTTACATCCGATCAACTCAAGAAGCCGCTACCAGCAATACACTGATTGGTCAACAATAAACAGATTGTTTATAAATGTACGTTATTTTGAAGTTGTGTGTAGGCCATTTTATTCAATAATACAAATATGTTCTTATATAAGTTTGGGGCTTGCCTAGATTAAAGTACTTCTATTTAGGTCGAGTACGGAAGCATTTACATTATCTGATTAGGTTTGCAAGAAGATGTTCCAAAAAATAGCTGAATGGTTTGATTTAATTAGCCGTTTTGTGACTATTCCGTAAGGAAATCACTCCAATCAGCTAATAAACAAGTGATTAGCTTGAAAAAAAAACTCATTTGGTAAAATAAAAAGCTCTAATCCTTTTTATATTTAACATATTTATTTTACATTCGAGACAAACTCAAAAAGAAGTAGTAGGTGAAATCGAATTAACTTTTCACCCAACTTTAAATATTTTAGATGACAAATCTCCTAATGCCAATTCTAATAAGTACTATTAGCACAAACAAGCTGGCGGGAATACTTCAGAATCTTTGAAATCCGATGGTAAATAAATTTGTTCCTTTTTATTTCAAAGTAGCGTTAACATCCATAAACGCGCGAATGTCGATCTTTGTAAATAATGAACACCTCCTGTAAGATTGATTGCAGGGCTATAGTGAATCCATTTGCGGAAGTCAGAATCAAAAGACTTCAAACAGAATTTATATTTGGTTTCTAGGAATATTTATTCCTTATTGTAAAGAAAAGCTTTTCTCAAAATGTACTTTCCAAGTAATAGGTAATGTATAATGTAGCAGCACCTGATAAGTGAAGGCGTTTTTGTAAAAACCAAGAATGAAATAAAAAAAAGAGTTAAATTGCAAAGTTAAATCAAGAAAATGGTACAAGGAAAAGAGGAATTGAGTGCCTTGCTTCCATATAATCTTTAATAGTAATTTACATCAATAAATGCTGAAGATACTGAAAAAGAACCATTTCCACCTTTAAGTAAGGAGATTGTTTTATCAGTTTCTATAATTTAAAACACGCACTTAAATCTTTCAAATGAAAATTTTGGAAAACTGAAACAAACAAAAAATAAAAAATAATAGAAAACTATAGTGCCGTGCTGGCGTGGCCGTGCGGTTTAGCCGGCGGGCTGCCGTTGTGGCCGATACGCCAGCACCCGGGTTCGAATCCCGGTGGTGGCATGGCTGTCTCTTTCTTCTTCTGTGTTTCGTCCGTTTCCCACCTGCGACTTACTATCTCAGGGTTATCCTGGACGGGATATAATTCTCGTCCCCCCTTTCTTGAATTTCACTAGCCTCGCCCTGACGTTGTCAGGTTGAGCTAGTTCCGTGGTCCCTAGTTGGCCAAATTCGATAAAAGGAAGAAAACATAGTTGTTTAAGAATGGCTAGTGATTGAATAAATAATTTATGTTTATTTTGCCTTAATAATATGAAGTTTGAAGAATTGAATTTGTAATTATGTTTATGTTGGATTGTTTATGCGAATGTTTGTTGTTTCAGAGGTTTGTTTCAACTAACTAAATTAAAATGAGAATAACATTTTATTTAATGTTATTCTCATGCTCGTATCAATAAATTGTAACATTTTAGGCTTGATAAAGGGAAGAAGTTATTATCTTCTCGAAAATTTGCTGATTTAATAAATGTATTCTATATTAATATGTTTATTATGGTGTTTTTCACTAAAAAATAGGAAACTTTGAATTTTTAATACTGGAATGTTCCTTGAATTTAGTTTAAGATCTAGTAAGCTTAAAATACTTTATTGGCAAAAAAAAAATTCATTCACAGTTTCATAGTAAACAGAAAACCCGGCGATCTCTTACAATTTGCAACCTAACAAATGCTTGCATTATAAAAAAAGTGACATTATTATTGATTGGCGCGCAAAACTGATTTATTCAAACTGCTAGAATGTAAGAGTGAAGGGAGAAGCGAATTTCCATTCTATAATGAAATATAAATTCAATGGCAAATATTCATCACGACCTCCTCGGTATATTATTGACGTACATAAGAGCCTGCAGAAGAGTAGTAGTCACCGTCCCGTTACACGACACTCGGTCAAAATGGCCATATTGGGGGTGACGGTATTGTATTCGTTCAAATCGATTAAATGCAGATAGATCCAGTTTATTCAATTATCACTATTTTTCCTGATCTGGTCGAACTTCTAGGGTATAATTCATTGGCTCCGACTCCTGGTTTAGTTATTGAAGGCATTACACACACACACACACACACACAAAAGCACAGCGACAAACAGACACGGTATCTCAATAGCCGTGTGATAGCAAAAATTCTACAAAATTTGGAATTATTTAAAACTTACATTAGTGTCTTTCATATTAGTAATTAATTAATTATGAAACACAATTTCTTAGATTTCATAAATATAATAATTTATTATTCAATTCAATTCAATTCAATTCGATTTTATTGCCACTAATATTTTACAAGACTATATGTTTACATGACATTTTTACAACCCAGTCGTCTTAAGAGAGATCCCGTCGAGAAGACAAGTGGGTGTTATAAGTTAGACAATTAAAAAAGGGAATTTGTAATAGAACAATGAGGGAAAATATGTACAAAAGAGAAAATTAATGAAATTTTAGCAAATATTTACCATTTATTTTTGACAGGGAGAACATATTTTAGGTATTATGAATCAATGGAGTAAAAGGAATAGAAAGAAAGTAGGAATAGAGTGAGGGACTAGGCGAATACAGAAAAGAGATCGAATAGAGGAGATGAAAGAGAAAGGTAATAGGTGGAAAGGGATTCGGATCGCAGTTTTAGCCTGACTTCAATAGAATGTGGAATGTTAGCATATTATTAAAGTTGAAATTGTTTTATAATATTTTTTTGAATTGGGTAAAAAGAGGACATTCACGGATCTCTTTAGGAATTTCATTCCAAAGTTGAAGCGAAGCATAGCTAACTTCTTTGATAGTTAGACATGGTTTTCGGAATGGATAGTAATAGGTGGATCTGGTATAATAGGAATGGATGTGTGGGTTTATGGTTAGTGGAATACAGGGATAGAGTTTTTTATTGATTACTTTAAAAGTGAAGACCGCTAATTCTAGTTTACAGATGTGGGGAAGTAATAATTAAGATTAGTAATAATCAATTATTGCTAGAAATAATAATTAAGATTAGTGAAGTTGTAGTTAGTATGGCGTAACTGTTCCTCTGAACTTAAAAAATTAAATCACTGTTGATGCAGTAAGGCATCAACAAATGCAGTAATTTATCTAATTGTTAAACTTTAATTAGATAGTTGATATCTACATAATAAGAGGGAGTGAAAGAATGTCGCCATTTCTCAACGTACCAAATTTGGCACGCAGGTTCACTTGCATCCCAGAATAATGCATGAACAAACAAAATCCGGATCCATACTAAGGGGTGTAAATTGAAGAGGGGAGGGGGGCAAACATTCTTGAAAGGTACGCATATCTCCGGAATGGCTTGATATTCAAACTCGAAATTTCACATTAGTGATCTTTGTCAAAATCTAAAGTATAAGTATTTTCGATATTCAGATCCTAAGGGTTGAAAATGGGGGGTGACTTTCCTGCAGAGTATGCGTATCTCCGAAACCGCTTGAGTTGCAAACATAAATTTTTCCCAAGAGTTTTGGTTAGTGATAATGGCGCACAGTTCTGTTCAAATCTATTCCGCGAATTTTGTAAAAATCACAATATCAAACACCAGTTCTGCAGCCCATATCACGCCGCCTCTAACGTTTCTGGGGGATCTCTGAAAACCCTGATAAAGAATTACTTACAGGACAAACATCAAAAATGGGACATGGATCTGTGCAAACTTCTTTTTTGTCTTAGAGCAGCGGTTCCCAACTGGTGGGTCGCGTCCCAACTAGTGGGTCGCGGAAGGGTTACAGGTGGGTCGCGACTTGATCTTAAAACTATCAGAAACCATCGAATAAACCATCAGAAAAGATCAGAAAAATCGAAAATCGATCATATATAAGGAAGGGATACGATACAAATATGGTTTTATTCTATATTCTTCTATTCCTATATATGTGAGTTATTCCGATAAGGAAAGGTGGGTCGCCAGCTGAAAAACGATAAGGAACGGTGGGTCGCTGAAAAAGGTTGGGAACCGCTGTCTTAGAGGATCAGTAAATGAAGCGACTGGTTTCTCTCCGTCTTTCTGTATGTTTGGTCGCGAGATTCTGCCTGGGAGTGTGGTATTGACTAGTGATGAAGGAACGGATATGACTTGTTGGAAAGACGATTTCAGTCGAAAGATAGGGGAAATTGTATCACAGATCAAACTTGTCAGAGAGTGAACTTTCAGAGATACTCTAGAGTCGGAAAGACTGTTTTATAAGCGATTTTCTCTCAGACTCTTCTTATAACAGTGACACGAACTGTTTTTGAGACTATCTTAAGTTTAGATTACTGTTCATTTGTGTTGATCAAGGTAATTGTAAACTACCACTTTTACTTACCAATTTTTAAGTAATTTTTTCTTATTTGTCATATGTTTGTGTTATTGAATTTATCAACAAAGCTGTGTGTTTTTATTATTATATTTTTCTTATATTGATATGTAATTATTCAAGACTGTCTTGATTTCTTTTATTGTGTTTGTTTTGTGAATACATTTTGTCGTTTGATATCCCTGAGTTGTTTATCTTTTCTTTTCTTCTCCTTTGGTGTTATTTCATCTGGCTTTAGCGGTAGAATTTTTGGGCCCAGCCTTCCATCAGCTTGATTTGTTTTTTAACACCTGGTTTTAAAGGTGTGAGCTTCCGATTGCCTTAATAAGGGTAATGTGTTTTGTATATCATTACTTAAACAAAGGGTTTTCCGTAACACAGGTCAATAACATAATTTCTAACTATCACGTGGCTTTTTTACCAGCTGGAAAAGTTTCAAAGTGATCACACAATTACAATTTCTTCGTTATCCACATTAGGACAACTCTTTTTTTGTAAATCGAGTGAAGCACGAGTATTTTTGCTAGTTTATTTATAAATGTCAATTTAATCTTTTTCTCTGTTTTTTTTTTAATAATAAAAACTGAGTGTAATGCTAATATTAATTCTTTACATCCTTTTCTAGTGAATCTTTTTTTTTTTCTTATTTATTTCTTAAAGAGTTAATGTATTTTTTAAGAAGAGAAATTATTCTTCATTGAATTGCTGTAAATGCTTTCTGCGTATGCTTCAAGTTTTCAAGGTAATGTACAATAAACTGAACTGAACTTCAATGCATAAAATTAATGAAAGTTTTGAATAAAATCAATGATGTAGACATATTGTAATAACTAACTAGATAATGAACTTTTCCTAGAATTATTATTTCAAACAGTATCAGCTTCTACGTACAAGGAACCTCTTACATTTCGGCTATAGTTGCTTTTACCTTACAGCAATTAAGTTTGTAATCAGTTTTACAATATGATTTATACGCAGGATGGCCATGCAGTTAGTGTTTTCTCGAGGTTTTTGCATTTCTCCTACATTATTTGCACCATTTCTAATCAATTCTGTCTTTATTTCTACTACAAAGATTTATTTCTACTGGATCTCGCTGATCTCGGCTTCCCTCAAACACAAAAAATAAACACAGGATGTTATTCATTTGGTCTGCATCAGAGAGAAAAAAAGATTCGAACAAGTAAGCTAAAAATCAACACATAATCATCAGAATTGAAACACCTACTCAACCTAGGATTTACTAACTTAGTTTACATTAAAGACTTTCCTCTTTTTAAAAGAAAAGGTAAAAATTTCAATAAATATTGAATATAACCTTCCAAAATACATATTCAGAATTTCATCGTTTTTTTAATCTGGTTTTGAAGAGAAAATATGAACAAAAATACTTTTTTTATGTTTGCTTTTATTAAATAATCAGAATTTCTTTTTCAAGAAATATGCTTGAAAATGTTCGAACAAAGATATCCTTAATTAGAAACGCTTTACGTGTACTGGTGTATTTGAACACATTGATAAAGCCATTCACCTGATTATTTGAAACATACAATTAATTTATATAAAAAAACAAGAATACAAATGAATTCAATTCAATTCAATGAATTTTATATAAATTAATTGTATGTTTCAAATAATCAGGTGTATGGCTTTATCAATGTGTTCAAAGATATCCTTATGCTTTAATTTATTTATTTTTTTACACGGATTTGTTTTAATTTTCTTTTCTTATTTAAGAGATCTTGAGATGTCTAAGAAAACTGTCCTGGCGAAAGATAAACAAAGGTGTTTGTGTCTCTAAGTTTTTGATGTTCTCTCTTAACTGGATAGGGAGAGAGAGAAAAGGACGGTTAATAAACTAGCCGTAGTGGAGTGTTTATAAACGCTGTTGGTAGATGGCGCTCATTCGAAACTAATTAAAATTCTGACAGCCTCACCTGCGGCATCAGAAGTGGTTGCTGGCTTCCTCCTTCCCAATGACGAAGTCAATACGTACACAGCATCACAGGAAGGTTTACTAGAACGAGGGCTGAGAAGAGGTGGGTGGGTGGGATATAGAACACAGCAGCCACTTCAGGATTCAACCCCCACTAACCCCAACTCATCTCATTCATCGGATTAAAATATTAACTCGGGCTGTAAAAAGGAAACGGACTTCTTTGCTAATTGAGGAGATTCTTTTCAAACGCTCCTAATTAGGGTTGTAGTCGGTTCATCCTGACTTGACCGCAAATTCAGTGGCTTTATGACGTTCTTTTATATTTTATGATTTTGCGCGAAATATTATTTAAAAATACATGACATCCTTAATTAAATGTGTCAAATGAATTCTAATAAATTTTATTTGTGGGAGACTTCCTTATTAATACAAGAATATGAGGTTTTACTGCAGTCTTCGGTATCTCTCATTGAATTTGCCGTTTAGAAAGCTTTCTACTAGAATTCCATCATCAGATGAATGTAGCTAACTGAACAGAAACTTCTCTTTCTTTAACACAGTAATCGTTGGAACAAAAAAATCATCTTAAAATGCATAGTTGGCGTACCAATTTTCAAATTTCTGTTTACTTATGTGCGTTTCTGTGTTCTGTTACGTTAAATTTAATTTCATTTACTAATTTTTTATTGAATAAATCCTTACTAAACTAAGCGGAATGCTAGCGTGGATTTATTATTATCCTCTTTTATTCTTGATTTCTTTTTTGATGTTTTTTAAAATGAAGGCTCATTGTCTTGTTCATTTTGTATATTGTCCTTCTTCACTGAGCTAGGTATACTGGGCGGTATCGGACTGATGAGAGTGTTGCAACTCGAAACTGTACCGTCTCCGATTCCAGTACAAAAACCAAAATTAGCCCAGTGAATTTCTGTTTTCTGTCGAAATAAACTTTCTTAGTACATTAATCAACAAAAAGACTAGAAACGGAATCAGCACCTCTAACATTAAAATCCTTTTGTCACTCTAATCTTGAGACTTTCAGTTTGTAATATTCTTGTAAGTTTTTTTCACTAAATCACGGAAATGCTGGGTAAAATGTTTGAGAACTAGTATTTCTTAGATACTTGTTCTCAAGCTTTTTACCCAGTATTTCCTCTCCTTTTGATGTTTGTTTAAGCCTCACCTTTCCCAGACAATCAAGAAAAAAATTATCAGCCAATGAAGAAAAACAACCTTACGCATACAAACACACATACACACACAATACAATAATCACGTTCCCCTATTTGAGATTAGGGTCGTCCATTGTGCTTTGAAATTAAGTTTGAAGATTATATTCCGATTAAGTTGCAATTGATGTACTCTTGTGTTAAATTGTTTTCGACTAAAAGTTAATAGGAGATAAATAAGCCAAGTGGAAAATAAATAAAATGTATTTTCTAATTAACAGTGTTTCCTAAGTTTTGGAAGGCTGTTGGAATGGGTTGTTTGTTGATTGGTCATCTGGAAGCCTGCGACCGGCTTTTGCAGGCCACTGTTTGGCAGAGATTAAACACGTGGAAGATGTAACGAAGTGGAAAAAAAAGAGACTGTAGAAAAGAATTATCGAGGTTATTGGTATAAGTTGCAGCAGTAACACTGAAGACCGACGACAGATGGCGTGGTACATCTGCTTCAGAGCAATTACTGGAAAAGAAGAAAAAAACCCAGTCCTACGACCCATTAAGAGAAGCAAAAGCAGCGTCTTAAAGTCGTAAAAAACGAATAAGAACGAAAAAAATATAATACTTTACGAAGGCTAGTACATAAGATATGATCTCATTAGTTCTTTAAGAATTCCAATTAAGTATAAGAGGTGGATAAATGGATAAGCATTAAATAGGATAAAAACAAAAATTGTAAATAATTTCCATGTTAGAACATGAATTAAAAAATTGTGGTAAATCAGAATTGAAAATGTACAAGAAAATCTACTCCATTTGAAATTGTAGTGAAATTGGTGAAATCTTTTCTTATCAAAAATTAATTTTGCTCTCTCTGAATAGAGAGCCTTTAATTAGGATCATCCAAAATTAGTTGTAGCATTCTGACCTTTTAATTGCTCTTCGATCGAAGTAATATTTTTGTCATTATATTTAAATTTGTTCAAATTTAATGAAATAAATCATAAAGATTATTTATGGCAACAAATGACAAACTTGAAATAAGAACAACGATCTGCCATATACTTTATGGTGAAAGAACAATAACACAATCATTGAAACATTGACAACCGTGTTTGTTGATGATTTAAATACTTCTTTTCACATTCAAAAGAATGTCCAAACATTTAATGTCAAAACATTAGAAGTTTGTTATGTGTGATATTTTGAAGGTAATTTTTGCTGGTATTTTACGCTATATTCGTTACAGAAAAATTCTTATTTCGTTACAATAAAGTTCATAGTATCTTCAGGCGTTGCAATGCTTATTTCTGAATTTAAAGTGCATTAAATTGAATTCAAAGAAATAAATGTATGAAGATGAAGGACCCATCATTAACACTTGGCTCTGTAATGTACATTCTGATAATAAAAAAAGTCTTTACTAAGTTCGTTGCAGTCTTGTGGTTTTCAGAATGGATGTAAGAATTTTGAGTAAAATTTCAATAGATGTACTTTTTGTTTGCTTTCACTTTGTTTGTACTTGTTAATTCAAATTTGTAAAACGCTATTCTAGCTAGGGCACTTAAACAGTTTTAATGAAAATCTTAAGAAATACTGCTTTAATTGGAATTCCATACAATTTGTTATACAGGAGGAGCTAATATTGACAAAACATTAAATGAAGTAATTAATCTTAAGTTAAATCCCAAATACAGAGTCTTAAGAAGGTCTTGAGAATTTATTTCAGTGAATATAAAGTGTGGCCATTAAAAGAGAGCGGAGAGGATTTTTATTGATTAAACCGATCTCTGTTATGTAATTCCAAAGATCTGTTATCTTGGTTCTTCCATATCAAAAACTTTTGTAAATTTCTTTACTATTCAAATTTATAATCTCAAATTCCATCCTTCGCGGAAATTTAACAAATGTATATAAATAACTTCCTGACTGCAGCCAATCAGTGATGTCTTCTATTCATGTGCAACTTGTTTGTTGGACACTAAGGCTTTGACCAACCACAGTCACTCCTGAAAAGCCGATATCGGTTTATCAGCCCAATAGATTTTTAGTCCTAAATAGAGGCAATATTTGCCGCCAAAGGGTAGATCACGGTATCCTCAGTTGTCTATGACGCAGTTATCGGATATTGATAAAATTGGTTTAGTCTTATTTACATTCCAGAGATTTCTAAATTTAGCATTTTTATTTAATAACTTTATACTTTGCAGATATTTCATTATATGATTTAACCACATTTTTTTTATTTGCAAGTTGTTTACCGATTATGACTCTGCAAGTTTATAGTCTGTGGCATCTCGTATTGCTAATGAGTTTATTATCTGCATTGATTTGTTCAAATTTTGTTTCGATTATTATAAATTTTGGTGTTAAAGTATCGCTGATATTAGAGCAACTGAAAGAAGATCGTATGGTAGTTGAATTGATGAACAGTTCGGATTATGGTCACCACAATTTAGGGTCTCCGTTTTCTAAGAGATTTCTCTCGTATTTCAATCTTTGTCTACATAATCTTAATTGTAAATTTCCAGTAAGAACGCTTGTATTTTTATGGATACAAGAATCCATTACAGAACCATTTAAGGAAAATGTGCTGTGAATAATTAATAAAAGAAAACAAGTGCAGCACCTGACCAAAATAAAAGAAAAGAAAATTGTCTCTCCGTAATCGAGTCAGAGAGGCAATTTTCTTTTCTTTTATTTTGATCAGGTGCTGCACTTTTTTTCCTTTTATTATATTTTATTAAGAATCCGTTATTTCGTTTAATTTTTTCGTATTGTTTACAATACGAATAGAATTATTAGAATGGAATTATTCCACATAATTGTGGAACTTGAATGACTTTTTCCTTTCTTAATTACTCCTCGCAGTTAATAATTGCAATACATAAGGTGTTCATAATAAAAGGTCACATTTCGAAAGGCTGTAGTTGGAGAACCAATCAGCATAACGACTTCATATTTTACTTGAGGATGTCCGTGGCGATGGAATTTTGTTTGGCTCAAAAACAAAATGACTTCCGCTTGGGCTATTATGACGCTATAATACTGTAGTGGATACACATGATTCGTTCTGTTCGATATGGTTTCCCCGGTATCGGCAACGTACTGAAATCACAACATCGCATTCAATGCTCAACCACTGCACATGTCAATCGTAATGGTTGTGAATATGGAGTAAAATGCTGAACTTCAGGTCGTCTAAATTGGCTAGATGTTCATGATGGATAATGTCTTTGAGATGTCACCACAGACAAATGGCGAAGGGATTGAGATCTTGCGAATATGCTGGTAACGTTGTACGAAAAAAGAGGCTGATGATTCTGTCATCGGTAAAAGAAGCCCAAAGCAGCCGCTTGACATGGGTGGTGATGTGAGTTGGGACACCATAAAAACTGTTGCAGACATTGAGGTGTGGGAATCACCTTATTGGCTAGCAAAGATGCATAACGCTGGTCATTAACTGTGCAGGTGACGGGACCTTCCAGACTGTCCTCACCTGTTTATTTTTATGGGAGTTTCCATTCACATGTCATGGCATGTGCATTTGTCATTTGCATTACAGTATTGCAGTGGCCTGAATCGCTGTAGAGACTACCTTCGGATTTATTTTTTTTTGTGCCAAAATAAAATTCCATCGCCACGGACATTCTCTTGACGTTCTCCAGTTACAGCCTTTCGAAATGTGAACTTTACTTATGAACACCTTGTAGGGGAAGGTTTTATACCTTTGACCAGTTTTCACAAAATGAATTTCCAGTTTTTTGTACTCGAGTAAATCCTTACCTGAATGGATACATGTGATCTTCATTCATCTTGCCATCAACTGCATGTGTTTTGTATATTATATTTTGAGTATAAGTATTTTATTTTTATTTTCGAAAAAATCTATTCCTTGTGGTCAAAGGTACAACTACGTGTTGTACCTTTGACCGGAGGGTATTGTACCTTTGACCAGGTGGTAGTAGAAACTGATAGTTACATACAAGTTATTTAATTAACATTTTTATTCAGAAATGTATACATTCGGCAAATATGTGCAATTCCAAAGTAGAATAATAAAACATGAAATAAATTCTAATGACCTAAGTAGCTTACTCCTGCCCGTTTACTCTACATTATACAATGAAAAATCAATGTCTATCTCCAAAAAATAGACATTCTTTTAGTCGAGCTGTGCCGGCAGCTGTGGTTGGATTTGGTAGCCTGGCCACAATATCTTGTAGTTCTATGTCATAGAGCTGGTTATCTTCTTGGATGAATTTCGCCATCTTCGGTAGTTTTTTCAAATATTTAACTTTAAAATAATCACATGCTGTTTCCTTTATTTTGGCCACAAAGTATTTCTTGGTTGTTTTTTTTGTTTGTTGTCAGCTTGACAAGGACATAACGTTCTTCATCTAAATCTTCTTTTTCAAAGTTTAATTCCTTCTCCATCAGGGGAAAGTGTTTTCGATATTTCAGATGAATGCCAAGAGTTGAATATTCAACATCAGACTCAAAGTCATGGACAAACAATCGATTGTTTACTTTCTTTGTATAAGATTTGGTAAAAAAATAAAAATGTGGCAAAAAATATTTAAATTTCCGTCTTATATAATGCTAAAACGACTGTAAGTAAAAACATTTACATATTATTAAGTAATGTTGTACCTTTCAGCTGGTCAGAGGAACAATACCATGCTGTGGTCAAAGGTACAACATCAGTCAAATTTACGTTTCACGCCATGCTACAATTTTTAGGTTAATCCAGTCATCTTAAAAGTCCTAACAATTAATCTATAGGCATATATGTATTACTCATTATTGTTAAAATAACAAAAGAAAACAAACAATGTTATTAAAGAAACATGCACTTGCAAAATACTTACTTTTCGGTGATGGAATTGGAAAAATATTTTTCACTCCTTGCAAGTCAAAGATCTAACTGCTACTGAAGGTTTAAAGGAGCAAATAGTGGGAATATTACACATTAAACAGAAATGCTTTTAAAGTATGCTGATAGATGGCAAAAACTAGCAAGGATGGTCAAAGGTACAATCGGTCAAAGGTACAACACCTTCCCCTACATCATTAATTATAATACAGTACCGTGTCGAAGAGTTAAAGATTCTCACCCACGAGCCTTGGTGTTCCATCTAATTAGAGTCAGTGGAATGTTTCAATTTACTCGAACTTATTTAGAATATTGCTCATCTTAATCCTTGGTCACATGAGATGCTTCCAAATTTAAAGGTAAATGAAACAAAAACGGCAATGATTTTTCTAGATTGCGAAAATGTATCATTAAATGAAAAAAAAAAGTATTTATAACAGATTTTCTTCGGCTACCATAAAAAGTATAAAAGGAAAATTTAGAAAAAAGTTAAAAAAACTTGTGATTTCAGGATAGATTTGAATGACTAAACAACATGTGACCTGTTTATTAACAAAAGAGGAACTGACGAACGAGTATTGCCGGTATAAACATAACATCATTAAACAGAGGAAATGCTGTTTTAAGCAGATCCAGATGCATGAAAGTAGAACTCTACTACTGGACTCAATGCACTTTGCTTAGCACCCAATTTGTAGCATTTCATTGAATGCTTTCAAGTCTCATAGGATTAGAAAAGGATAAATTAAAACGGATTCTCGACCTACAAAGAATAAGATTTGGAAAAAGAAAAATATTAAAAAAGTTTTCAACATGGAATGTACAAGGAATTTGTCATAAAGACGAACAATTATATTCTTTCAAAGAATCAGATAATGATAGCAGCAATATCAGGAACAAAGAAAAAGCCAAAAAGAAAAAAAAACAACAATACATAACTATATCCAGATTTATTCGGGAGTAAGTAAAGCTCAAAGAGGAATTATGCTAAAGATACATAAAAGATTTAAAGAAGATATCAGAGACTATACATAGCATAATGATAGAATTATACAGATTAGAATTAAATTCAATTACAAATACTTAACATTAATAGATATATGTATAAAATTCTTAATACTTTGAATAAAGATATAAAAGATGTTGCAGGTATTTCATCAATAGAACCTGAATATTGATTAAATTACTTCGAGGATTTATGGACTGAAAACTACGAACCATTAAATCTAAAATTATAATGCAATAAACCTCATGAAGTAATCACATTTGAAGAATTACAAGTAGCTCTAACAACAAGTAAAAATAATAGAGCCCCTGGAGAAGATAATATCAACCTAAAACTTTTCAAATATGCAAGTTATGGTCTAAAAATTACATTTTTAAATCTGATTAATGAAATTTGGCAAGGAGAGCTTCCGCCAGAGAGCTGGCAAAAAGCTTTAATTATTCCAATTCATAAAAAAGGAAACATCAATGATTATAACAATTATAGAGGAATCAGTTTAGTAAACTCAGCATATAAAAATATACAGCAAAATAATAAAAAGCAAATTTATCCTGTCTATGAAAATAAAATAGGAGAAGAACAGAATTTCGGCTTTTACTGTGATGATAGATATTTCGCACTCAAAATTCTTTGTGACCATAAACACACACAGAGAGACACACATTTGTTGACTATATTAAAGCTTTTGATAGAATTAATCGTACTAAGCTATTCAGTGTCTTAAGAAATGATGAAACTTCTGATTACCTGATAAAAGCTATTTATGACATTTATAGTAGAGCTAAAGGTGGTAATATGGACACTACTACATAATACGAGCGCCCTACGTATCATTTAAAGTATGCCACACAGAAATGTGGCTGTCGGGTGTAACAGGTTGGTTTCGTTTTTTGTAGTGAAGAAAAGTTTGTAAGACATGTATTTCCTTTCATATTTAACATACATACATATCCTTTCCCGTTCCACCAGTTGTGGGTCTAGGAATTAACTAAGCCTCTCCACCTCTCCCTGTTCTTCCAAGCCTCTTCTCTACATATTCTTTCCCATGGGATGCCTCTCTCTTCCAGGCTGTACTTCACATCATCCAGCCATCGCTTACGCGGTCTCCCTCTTGGTCTCTTCCCTCCTTCTTTAAACTCTTGCCAGATCTTAGGAGTCCTACCATCTTCCATTCTTTTCACATGCCCGAACCACCTCAGCCTTCCCTCTTCTACATTTTTCCTCAAACTTTTTACCCCCAACTCCTCCCGGATATCCTCATTTCTCACTCTGTCTAATCTAGTCTTCCCTGCTATACCTCTAAGAAACTTCATCTCCCCAGCTTGAAGTCTACTCCAGTCTCTAGCATTCATCACCCATGTCTCGCTGCATAGGTGACTATAGGCACGTAATACATTTTATAGATTATTTCTTTTACCTTCCTTTACCTTTTTACCTTCCTTCCCATATCACAGAATTGTTTTAAAATTAGTGGGTGTCTATATACAAGGATAAGGATTACAAGGATAAGGATTATTTTATGTTAGGGAATAGTATGATTTGAGGTTTTGTTTCCAAATATGGCGAGGA
>JAFIDM010090615.1:0-22156 GCA_023159025.1 Thereuonema tuberculata
TTCATTAGTATGGTAACTGCATCTTATCCTGAAAATTTGAGCTCTCTAGTATTATCCAGGCCGAAGCTATGAGAGTTCGAAAATACGACGAAGCGCTTCGAGAAAAGGTACGTAGTGCCCTACTTCCTGCCTTCGGCTCGTCTTGGCGGGGGCACTACCATGCCCCCAGATGTTGTACGACGGTTTTAATATAATATACAAGATTTAAGGAAATATATCTTAAGTTGAGATCGTTATTTAAAAAGTAAATACTAATTATTATTTATATATGGAATAAATTTATTTTAGTATAATTAGTGTTTACTTTCGAAAGATAATTTCTGAATGTAACACCAAATTTTTTATGGCTTTCTGTTTAATTGAAAAGAGTACATAATTGATATTAATTTCATATCTGGGCATCTTAAGCTGCAAAATTTGAATATAACATAACTTTCTATCTATCACGTGATTATGTACCAACTGAGAAAATGTTTTGTTTTTCTTTTCAGGTCTTCTGATTGGTATTCCAATCCTCTCTCTATTACTTAAATTTTCCGATGCCACGATCGGTCTTTTGGCAGCTGGTGCAAGAATCTGTTCAGATCTGATCGTAGGTCTCAGCACCGAAGGATGGATGCTATTTTTAGGTTAGTGTATCACAGACAAATATATTTCAGTACAGTTTACAAACAAATGTCAATCAAAGGAAACTGTAGATACTTATTAATGTAACAAGTTGGAAAATTATTTAGAATTGTTCTAAAGACTTAGCAAACGTATTAGTTTCCTCAAAAGTGATTCTCAAGTTCTTGTAATTGAAACTATTAAAAAAAGAAAAGCAGCTGCATATTTCAAAAGTTTCAGTTATAATCAATTTAAAAATTCCAGGCTACGAAATTTTTATCCGCTGCCAACTAAATATGGAATAATGATAAAGTAACCACATGTAGCTAAATATAAAAATATAATAATATTGTGAATCCATTTAAAAATAAGAATACCTGGAACGAAAATAAAGTAAGAACAATGTACACAATCACCTGGTTATTTAACCCCACCCCACCCCTTTCGGGGAAATGGACAGCTCTGTAGTGATTGTACGCTACGTTGAAAGGAAAAAAAGGCTTTAAAAAATTAATATTTCGTAAAATTAGTAATTTTTTTACAGTAAAAATAAAAAAAAATATTTTATTTCTCGTAAAAACGCGTAGAACACGAATTTATTAAGAATAAAATATAACGAAAAAAAGTAAGAACACCGTAGACAGTAACTTGTACCCAGGTCCCAGGTCAATCATTTACCCCTTAAATGAGTTTTTCCGAAGTCGAGACCTAGCTAAATCGCTTTCTTGCACCCGAAAATGGTAGATTCACCCCATTTCATCAAAACCCTTAGGCCCGTTTTTAAGAATTGTTTCCAGGAATTGTTCCCTTTTTAAGTATTTGATTTGATTGATTAGAAAATTTCTTGGGTTTATTCTTGGCGTCTCGAAGTCTGCAATTCAGTCAGCTGATATAATTATTTTAAGTTAGTATTTTAGCTAAGCTTTGAGCTCGTAGCCAAGGACGGGAAGAGTTGGACAACGGGCGTAATACAGAGTGGTAAAAGTCCGTATACCTCTGGTTTTAAATGTAGGCTATGGAGACAGTCGTACATACAATGTTTCTGGAAATAGTCATTAAACGAGTTATGGGAGCAATAATTACAATCGCATACTCGCACATTGACAACACGCGAGCAATGGAATAATGGCAATAATCAAAGAAACAAGCAGTGATGGAAAGTATGGCTGATTTAAGCAGATTCTCGATTGAAAAGCGTTTGGATTCACGAACGACCGCGTGCAAGACGAACATTTTCACAAATTACTACCAATTTTCAGCTGCGATTTTGGAAGGGGCCATCATCCAAGAGAACATTATTGGTATGGAAACGGAAGACTTTTACGTGAAGGATTCACATCGGAAGGGAAGACCCTCAACACGTTTGGAAATGTGTGCTGCTGTGGAAGAATCAATAACGTAATGCGATCTCCCGTGAAGTCAACTCGCAAGCGTGCTGCCGAATAGGATATTCCCCAGTAATCCATGAGAGACCACATGCGAAAGAAGCATACGTACTTAGAGATGCATCCCTCTGTGCAGAGACCATGGAGAAGTGCATACAGATGTTTTGGATCCATAATAGACACATCAATTCATTTCATGACAGGGGTTTTAATGACAGGGGTATACGGACTTTTCTATAGAATACTGCTGGTTTTCTTTGGTTGGAAGATACGATCTGCTTTTTTTTCTCGGTTGGAAAACAAGATCTCCGTGCCCTGTTACGACATTCTGTTATTCGGTCCAAGCGTCAAGAAACCTAACTACGCCAATGTTTTGAATTTATATGAAAAGTATCTGGAATCGTTTCATATCTACCAAAGATATAGTTTTAATTGATAATTCTTAGTCAAAGCAATTAAAATAATTCCTTAATATTAGTAAAAATCCCAATAAATTCCTTTCCTTCTTTGAAATGCAATTAGCACTGCCCACATCAGAAACCCTTATGGTGATCATTCACTGTCTCTTCCTTGATGAACTGGCCGGCCATTCTATTATTTATTTAATCATTTATTTATTTATTTATTATTAATGTTGTGCTATCTTCAACAACGGTGTGAACATGGTGTCAACATCAACCATTCTGCGAAGATGACATAGTGTGAATAATGACCAAAATGTTCGGATAATTACAATTACAGTAAAACCTAGTTAAGTCGTCACTCAAGAGACCGAACATTTTTAACGACTTAAGCGGAGTGACGACTTAAACGGAGTGGGCATTTTTGAAAAAAAAAAAAACCAAGCTGAAATACAATATTTTTATGAATTGCTGTAGGATTCGGTGAGAAAAACAAGATTTTCAGAAATCAATACATGCAAATGAATGAGTGGAAAAAAAAACAACACACATTTCATACTTACCACATTTTATTTTCTTTTACTGGCATTAAAATAATCCAACAGTGTTGAAGGTGCTGATTACTGGTAACAATTCGAAACATTTTGTAATGAAATGAAACTCCAACTTTTGTGCAGATAGTTAATCGTATCTAAAACCGAAACTTCTAGCTTTTCGTTCCTATCCAAGGCTTTTATCATGTCCTTTACAAGTATTTTTTTGTACTTTCGTTTAAAGTCAAGAATTATCCCTTGACCTAAGGGTTAAGAAGTGCAGTTATATTTGGAGGAAGAAAAACAATTTCGATCGCTTTTAAATTTTCGGGGCTTACTCGCTATGAAATAAAATCACACTCAGTAGCGGTCAAGAAAAACGTCTACTCTTGACAAGAGTCGCAGCGAGAAGTGTGTAATTTCCCAAGTGAATTTCCCACGTGAAAATTCCCCGTAAAGGCTAGGCTTTCTTAGAGTGAAGGGGCGGGGCTGAAAAGATAGCAGGCAAAATTGAGAATAAAGATGCTTTTCGCCATTTTTGAGGGTGACGAGTTATCCGGAGTAGAATTAAATTTGATGACGAGTAAAAGAGGGTTATTTTACATTATTGTCTATGAGACCTTGTCGGGACCAAAGGAAAACGACGACTTAAGCGGAGTGACGACTTATCCGGGTGACGACTTAACAAGGTTTTACTGTATTTTAAATTTTAATATAATTCGCAATTTAAATGTGCATTGTTATTTTTTTATTCTCTTATCTGTTTATATACATTTTGTTGCTCTGCAATGGTCCCCAACTTCATCAGTTCAATTATTAGTATGGATATTAATATTACACAGCCGAGTGTTTAAGACGGCGATCTGCAGGCTTTTCGAATCAAGGTCTCAACTTCCTGTCTAACTGTGTGCATTTGTCTTCCTTTCCACGACTTGATTTCATACCTTCACCCTGGCGCAGCGGTGCCTCTGTCGCTATTGCATCATTAAAAAATCGCAAACTGAAACATGTGCGCGCTCGAAGAAATAAACAAACAAATATTAATATTACAAGAAAAAATAAACATGTTAATATTAGTATAACATTATTACTATTATTTTTTATAGTATGTACAAGGATTATTCAAGATTTATCAATGTAAAAATTTATAAAATATTAGGGCGACATGATATATAACTTTGTAGCATTAATTGACACAGTGGAATGATATTTACAAGAAAAGTTTCGCTGTCGCAACATAAGCCGATTCGTCACCCAGAACAATTTTCTAATTTTCGAATAAGAATTCTGAGTCTTCCGCTATAAAACCCGATGTATTATAGGTTCTAGTGTTTAAATCTCTTTTATTGCTTTAAAGAAACAATGGTAAGACAATCGTGTCACTTACCATAAAGAACTCAACAGTGCTGTTAAGCTATTTTATTATTAATATTATTCGGCTTTTATCGACGCTGTAACAGAAATCTTTAAGTTGAAAAATAATGCATCAATGATCATCATCATGATGTGCGATCTTCGTAGATATGAAGTTACGCGGTCTACGGAACCTAGTGACCCCCGAAGGGCGAACCCCTAGGAGAAGCCGTAGATATACTAGGGAACAGATACTGGGGATGGTTTCCCGTTGCCTTCCCCCAGGACGCCATTAAGGAATGACGTCAGACCGAAGAGAAAGTGAAGAAGAGGCTGGACAACACAGGAAAGGAAATTGAAACAGCCATGCCCTTGGCGGGATTCGAACCCAGGAACTGGCGCACTGGACGCCACGGCTGGCCGCCGCCGAGACCGCACGACCACGCCAGCACGGCTGCATCAATGATACTTTCGTTCAATAATTTCTCGATCTTGTAACGTATTCTTGTCTTACAGGTGGTATAAGGTTTTTTTTTTTCCTTACCAGTTCTCAATTACGTAAAGGTACATAAAATATTGATATCCTCAAGAAGACAAAAATATATTCGAATTTTAAAAAATAGAAATTAAGCTCACATATTCAATATGTCAGCCATAGAAGGCATCTTCCCTTTCTCCTTCAAAGAGGCTAAAATTATTCCACTATGGAAATCAGGTGACATGAACGATTTAGCCAACTATCGTCCTATATCTATAATTAACACGTTCTCAAAAGTCTTTGAAAAGCTTTTTCTAAATAAGTTATCTACATTCATATCTTAGAAAAAACTACTTGCTGAACAACAACACGGTTTCACACATCGAAAAAATACTGAAACAGCTCTAATAGATTTAACAGAATTCATCACAAATCAAATGGCATCAAAGCAAATTGTTTTAGGTTTATTTCTTGATCTCAAGAAAGCATTTGATTTAATTAATATTGACATCTTAATGACTAAATTAGAGCATTTGGGTATTAGAGGCCCTCCATTGTCATGGCTAGCTTCTTATCTAACTAATCGCCAATATCAAATAACTCTAAATGGATACTCTTCCTCCTGGTTTTCTATATCCAAAGGATTACCGCAAGGTTCCATTCTGTCCCCCCTTCTCTTCAATCTATTTATTCACGATCTCCTCCTAACTTCTCCAGCTAACAAATGCATCTTCTATGCGGATGACGGGACTCTTCTCTTTGCTAATAAAAGTATAAAGGATCTCAAGGAAAATGTTCAACAAACACTCCATCACCTTGAATCTTGGTTGTCTTTAAATGATCTGAAATTAAATACATCGAAAACAGTATATATGTTTTTCCATCAAAAAAACAAAATTCTTTGTAAAGAGAATTTTTCTGTCACTTATAAAAACACTCCCCTTCAGGAAGTGCATTCCTTCAAATATTTGGGTATCTTTCTCACACAGGATCTTTCATGGAATCTACTTACGCAACAAATTTCTTATAAAATTTCTAAAAACTTGGGCATTATTAAAAAACTAAACTTTCTACCAACACAAATACTTCTAAATCTATATTGGTCCTTAATCCACTCCAACATATGCTACGGTATTGCAATATGGGGCACCGCCTCTAAATTTTATCAAAACATGATTCTTAAGGTACAAAAACACTTCCTGAGATTTTTGGACGGAAAGCCAATGCAATACTCGACTAAATCTCTTTGGCACAAATATAAAGTTATCTCCTTCCATGACCTCTATAACCTACAGTTAGCTCTCTTCACCTATAAATTACTTAATAAAAATATCTCTTCTTCTATCACACTACCTACTAAGCCCCAGTCACATCTTTACAATACAAGAACCTCCTCAACTCTATTTACTCCAAGAATCGCATCAAATTATCAAAAAAGAGCTCTTAGCTACTCTGCTCCTTTTCTGTGGAATAAAATTCCCCCCCAATATTCGTGAAAGTCGCAATTTAAAGCAGTTCAAAAGAAAACTAAAACATCATCTGCCTACACTAACATAACCTTTCACAATTTTACAATTATCATTCTTACCTTCTCTTCTCTCCAATCCATAAGTTAATTCCTAATCTATCCGTTGTCTTCGCAAACGTCTACCTTCATCAGATATCTTCCAACCTTTCCTCTCCTCTTCCTCATTTCGCTATTTCTCTTTCTATTCTCTTTACTTTCCATCTATTTTGGCTAGGCTTAACCTCTTATCCGAAAATTTCTGTTCACGAATTATATGACATTTTTTAATTATATATTTCATTATCTTAGTTATTTTACGAAGATTGTATATATCACCAGATCTAAACTCCACAATTGTGTAATTCTTTTTCACATTTTTATTACAAATTAACTGTTTCTTTATCCCCATTATATTTATTAGTTTCAATGTTTTTGTGTTATGCTCTGTTTTGTTTTCTCCATTATATGTAACCAGTAATGGTTTTTGTATTTTATTTTAATTTATTTTATTTTATTTTATTTTATTTTTTCTTGCCTGTAATTGACTCCCTGCCTGCCTTCTCGACGGGACTACCCTTAAGGCACAGGGAAGTCACACTCTATTATGTATTATCAAACTTTTGTAAGGCAAATAAATTATTATTATTATTATTATTATACAGGACACTACAAAACAATGTGTATCACAGCTGCCAGTTCTTTAGCTGGTGTTGGCCTTCAAACGCATCGAATTCTTCCCAAGAATCTAGGATGTCGTAATGTATCGGCGCAAAATATGTGCTGATCCAAGCAGTGCGGCTTTTTGGAGTTGACCGATGGAGATTTTGTCAATATTTAGATCTTGTAAGTGCTTACCAAGGTTTTTTGGTATAGCACCCAGTGTGCCGATAACCACTGGAACCACCACTGCCGGCTTGTGCCATAATCGTTGAACCTCGATTTTTAGGTCTTGATACCGTGTGATTTTTTCCAGTTCTTTTTCTTCCACTCTACTATCACCAGGTATGGCTATATCAATTAGCCATATCTGTTTCTTTTCTATCACTGTCAAATCTGGCGTATTGTGTGCTAAGATCTTATCCGTTTGAATTCTGAAATCCCACAGTATTTTCACGATATCATTTTCAGTCACATTGTTTACTGTATGTTCCCACCAGTTGTTTGTTGTTGCAATGTGATAATTTTTGCAGATGTTCCAGTGAATCATCTTTGCAACTGCATTATGCCGCGTCTTATAGTCCGTCTGTGCAATTTTTCTACATGAGCTGAGAATATGATCCACTGTTTCATCAGATTCTTTGCACAATCTGCACTTTGAGTCCGTTGACGATTTTTCAACTTTTGCTTTAATTGCATTTGTTCGTAAAGCTTGTTCTTGAGCAGCTAGAATTAAGCCCTCTGTTTCTTTTTTTAATGTTCCATTCGTAAGCCAATACCAGGTCTTATCCATATCTACTTTTCCTTTGATGTTTTTAAGAAATTGGCCATGTAATTTTTTATCTTGCCAGCTTTCTATCCTTGTTTTAATTGCATTTTGTCGATAATTATTATTATTATTATTATTATTATTAAATCTGAAATATTGTAACTGTCCTCTTCTGCAATCATGGTGACTCGTACTTTTTAGTTAGTTACCTATCGTGGCAATTTAAACTTCAAAAAACATTCTTCTTATTAATAATCAGAGCGTGATCTTTGAAATCCTAGCAGTTATACGGCCTCAGGAGTTATACGTACGGTAAAGTGCTAGTAAACCTTTCTCCTAACTTAACTGCCTGAAATTACTAAGTCACTTTTGCAAATTTCAACATTTAAAGTTTGGTCCTTACTAAAGTAAGTTAACTAATGGATGAGTGCAAAAGTTCTATCCGTTTTTGAATATGAAAATTTGCAATGGAATTGCCCTCACACATGACATTGTAATGACACAAATCGTCTGCCAATCAAACGTGTGGATGCCTCACATATAAATGCATCGTGTCTTACAAAGTTAATCATCTCAAAAAAAATATCAGAGGGTGTAAAATATAAGGAGAAGAAGCATATAAGACATTGTTTGTTATACTAGTTCGATAAAAAGAGTACGGCAGCCGCAGCATGTCGCAATGTTTGTCAAGTTTATGGGGAGGATGCAATAGACGAAAGCACGTGTCATCGATGGTTTCGTAAATTTAGGGAAGGAGACAGAAGCTGCCAAAACCAGGTTAGGAGTGGACGGCCATCACACGTTGGAGAGGACGATATTGACCAAGCCATAAGGAACAGCCCGAACCCAACCGTGCAAGAATTAGCGGAGACCTTCAACGTACACCGGACAACGGTCGAGAGACGGCTGGTTAAGTTGGGTTTTACGAGAAAGTTTGATCGTTGGGTTAAAAATAACCTGATAGCTAAGCAACGTGATGACCGAATCGCCACCTGTGTTTCCTTGCTTTCCCGGTACAAAAATGACCCATTCTTGACACGAATTGTGACAGGAGATGAGAAGGGGGTTATGTACCGTAACGTAAAGCGTCGTAGACTGTGTGTCGCCCTTCTGATCCGCCTGCATCGACTTCGAAAGCTGAACTTCATCCCAAGAAGGTGTTATTGAGTGTATGGTGGGATGTGCAGGGAATGATTCACTGGGAGGTTCTGCCACTCAACCAAACCATCAATGCTGCCTTCTACTGTCTACAGTTAGACAGGCTGCATTCAAATTTGGTAGCAAAGCGGCCAGGTCTCATCAATCGTCGCGGTGTTATCCTTCATCACGATAACGCCAGGCCACATGCTACTGTCATCACTCGCCAAAAATTACTGGGCTTTGGTTGGGAGGTTTTACCCCACCCTCCCTATTCTCCTGACTTGGCACCAACTTACTATCACCTATTTCGTGAGTTGAACAATTCCTTCAGTCAGAAAATCTTTGATGATCTTGAGGCTGTGAAAACTGCCATCCAAGACTTTTTTGACTCGAAACCGCCGGAATTTTACCGCCGTGGGATTCATCTCCTACCATAAAGATGGCAAGAGGTCCTAGATAGCAATGGGGATTATGCACAATAATAGATACTGTTCATTTTGCGTATATTTGCTCTTCTTTATGGGTAATAAAAACGGGTAGAACTTTTGCACGCACCCAATATTTACAAAGAGAATAAGTTTTCAATCTTAAAGCAGATTAAAAAACAGTAAGTTCTCATTAGAAGAAAGATTTTCTAGGCGCTAAGACGCAGATCAGATTGAACAGTATGGTTCAAATAAACAAACTGATGTAGAAAAACTGATTTAAATACATTTCTTTATGATTTTAATTACTTTAGTTCACTTTTCTATAAGTGATTTATTAAAGTTCAAATTCATTTAGAATGAAATTTGTTAATTTTTTCATTGAGTTTGATTTTCCTATCTATTTCAGCCTGTCCTACTGCAATTTTAGCGGGCAATATTAGTCCAGTTGCCCGATCTTTGGTATCCAAATGCGTAGACAAAGAAGAATTGGGTAAGAAACTGCTACCTTTTTAGCATTTAAATTCTGAAAATCAATAGGAATAAATATTAGAATACAAGATGAAATTTTTAGCTGATTTCATTCAGCAGATACAATCGTGCTCAAAGGTTAAGTAAGAAATTAAAAAATATACAGTTTTGATGTATATTGCCCTTTCTTATTTTTAATTTGTTTTTCATGTTTTTGTTTTTATTTATTTATTTTTTTTTGTGGGGGGATGTTTTTTTATGTGGAGAGCCATTGTGTTGTCTACTTGTCTTTTACTGACATTTCCTTTGATATCACTGAGCTGCAGATGCTGGATGAATCCAGCTGATGAAGATTAAGAAACTGAAAACGGGCTGTCTTGGATCCCCGGTGTCAAAAATTCAAAAAGCTCAGTGATTGTTCCTTGTGTGCTTTTTTATCTCTCTGTTAAAAATACAGTTTTGTTCAGATAACTGAAAGTAGTTATCTATGTGGCTTAAATAGCTATAAATACACATGCAGAGTTAACATAAAAGACTTAAACTGTTTGACTTAAACTGTTTGACTTAAACTGTTAAACTGTTCAGTATCACAGTTAACTCGTTTCTGCAGTCTTCAGTTCGCATTTGTCTTGATTTGTAAAAAAAAAAATAACAGTAGCATTGTTTTTAAATGAATAGAAGACATTATTTAGGCGAAGAAAGATGAAGAGAAATAGGACAGACTCGAGGCTAGATAAAGTCAATCAGAGACAGCAACCATCAGATGGCTAATCGTAACGTCATAAGCCCCTTTAGTATCAGACAGATTATGCGGTCTCCCGAAAACCTGAACCTGGATATCAGACGATCACAACCTCGAGGGAAGATCGTAATTGCTTTGAACCTCAAGACATCTTAGCACGGCAGCTAGTTGTTGATCTTTCTGTGTCCATAAGATGAAGAGTTTCCTGATAAACTGTGTCCCGAAGGCTTCATCAGGGTTATCTTTATGCAGAAAGATCAGTTGTTTATGTTCTTTAACTTCTTCACAAATACGGGTTCGATTGATCTGGTCTCAAGATTACCTACACTGGATTCAAGGGAAATGATTCAATGTGAGTCGTAATTCAATCTCCAAAATGATTTCGGACGAGCATTGATTTTGTTAGAGCCTAGAACTCGACATCATTCATTGGCATCTAACGAAGAGAACACTATGGCGGTGGTCATGTAAATTGCGATAGCAATCAACGGCCTCACTGAAGTTTCCATCTTGCCAAACAGGTACTGTAACAGCTATCACATATTTTGATGCCATCTTGGCTTAATACTTTGGCCATTTCTCACAGTCATGAGTTCTGATTCAATGCTGATGTACTGTGATGTTCTTCCCCACACAGCTAGCTTGGATGACCAATACCTATAGAGGAAAACAAACACTCGTATAAGATGACTTTCGAGATCACCTTACCCGCAACTCGAGGAAATCGGATTGCAAGTCTCCATATATTTTTCCTTAAGTTCCAGAAGCTCAGATTTCTCTTTGCAAGAATTGTGATTAAAACCTCACAAAATCTCAAAGACAAGTTGCAGCAAGAATTGTCGATTGGAGCTTATATTTCAGCCCGAGGACATCAAACTCTCTATTAATAAAATATCATCATTCAACTATAAGGATCATATTGAATATATTTTAGGAAAGGCCAAACAAATTGGTAATCAGCTGATCAGGTGTGCAGGGTGTGCATCTGGGGACCAAATTCTGAATCTGTCAAAATACTCAATATTGGTGCTGTACAGCCTTTGATTCTTTATGCTGCTTCCAGTTGGGGACATTTTGTAAACTCTAAAAGAGAGTCTTGTAAGAGTACAGAGAAATTTTGCACTCTTTTAGAATAACTTGCACTTGTAAAACAGTCTCAACCGAGGCTTTACTAATTTTGTCCAAATTACTGCCTTTACCTCTTTCTATACCAAACAAGATGTTAGATTTTTTATTTATAATCAGATAAAAATTAACTCATCACATAAATCCCTACTGTGGAGTGCAGGCATAAATATGTATACTATTCAAGTGACAAATCCTACATATGACACGCATCCTTCAGCAATAAAACCATTTAACATCACATTGAAATCTTCAGACCCAGAATTGATATCAGCATTTTTACTGATGGTTCAAAATCTAGGTGTTAGAGCAAGTGTATGGATAATCAAAAATTATAACAAAATTCTATGAAGCATACTATAAGATTCCGTTTTCCTTCATTTTGTACAATCTTTCAAGCAGAATTAAAAGCTATTGATGAATCGGTAAAATCAGTTTCGAAATTACAGAACAAAGATTTAACTGTTAACATTTTTAGCGATTCCAAATCATTTCTGCAAGCAATAGCCAATATAAAAAATAAACACCCTTCTGTAAAACTTATTCAAAATCTATTAAGTACAATTCCAAATAAAATCACAATTTTTCATGTTAAAGGTCATCAAGGTACAGCGGCAATGACTGGGCAGATGAAGAAGCAAAAGTAGCAGTCAAAGATGATCACCTTAAAATCACTTGGCTCTTCTTCTCAATTAGTGTAATTAAATCCAATTTTAAAACTACTTTAATAGATTTGTGGAATGAACAATGGTTAAAGACATCAAGGAAATTGTTACAAGGAAGTTTTTTCCAATAGTACAAGACTCTCTGACTTCTGAAATTAAATTATATAACTTTGCTTTGGGTCAAATCCTTATAGGCCATGAGAAAATAAATGCTTACCTAGCAAACTATAATTTAACACACAAGTGCTTATTGTTCCTGTTATCTAAAAGAAATTGAATCGGTAGAACATATAATCTATACTTGTCCTTATTACGAATATGCAAGATACATTTTACAATTAAATCTGTTTTATTATGATATTCTATCGCCATTAAATATCCTGTCTCCCAGTATTTATGGAATTTTGTAAATAGTGTAATGAAATTTAAATCTAATTGTAATACTAATTCATAAAAATTTCAAGCACTTTTGTAATCTTTTTGTATTTATGTAATTTTTAATCTTTTCAATGTTTATTTCGGTGTTGTACTCATCTGAGTGGTGCACATAATAAATTGTATTCTATTCTATTATTCATTTATTCTTTGTGTGCATATTTCTTCTAAATATTTTAGAAAAAACTGACTATTTTAGTATTGTTGATAGTGTCCTTTTTCTTTGAGACTTTACAAAAAAATTATAATACATTTTGAAAACAAAATGTGTTTACTGTTAGTTTTACTATATGAAGACAACAGAGAGAAAGGGAAGACTTTACACAATCTACCATTAACATTTAAAATAGTAAATAAATTCACGTACTTTTACTAATTAAGACTTTTAATTCTATTTAACAGGTAGAGTGTATTCATTAATTGGTGCCTGTGAAAATATGATGCCAGCTATTGCAGGTGTTCTCTATACACAAATCTACAATCATACTTTGAAAACATTACCAGGTGCCATATACTTCATGTCGGCAGGACTGTATATTATTCCAGCAGCGTTATTCAGGTTTGAATTTTATATTCTATAATAATCAACTTTTAAATAGAATTAATCAACCTACATTGAAACGAAAAAAAAATTAAATATTTAGAATAACAGTTATTCTAAATAAATAAATTTTCTAATAACTTTTCAGCTTTTCAAACTAATAAATTTTCAGTTTTTGTAACAAATAAAAAAAATTCCTTTATTATAATGAAGCTAAAACATCGTATGGTATTTGTATTAATATCGCTCTGCCGAAGCTGCAGTGGCAGATGTGAATTTTAACGATCTAACAACGTTTGCTGGAAAGATTGGGTATTTATTATTTTTTTTAACTTCTTCAAACCGAAATTCTAAGAGCTAGGCTATTAATTAATATGACTATGGTCCGCTTTGTAGTCGTAGACCAGATTACGAAATAAAAGCGTGGTTAGAAACTCATTTAATAAAATATTTCACACTTATTTAGAAATTAAGAAGGAAATACCACACTGTATATCATAGATACTTGGTTTGAGCTTCTTTTTATATGAAAGTACATAGAAAAACATTTTAAAAATATAAATCTGGTGATTTTGAAGGCCATTTATCACAGCTAGGTTACTATTAGGTATATTAACTACGGTACTGAAGAAAACCCTTACTAAAACAATTTCAAGAATCTTAAAATCGATGGCCAACTTTTTAAAATACTTAATGACCAAAAAAATAGAGCAATTCAATCAGCGGTACACAGTATGTATCATCTCCTTGTAATTAAGTTTAAATAAATACACAAGTATTTTACGTTGACAAAAATTTAGTGCATAATTAACATGGCGTTTTAGTTCTTTTTATTCTCTTTGCATAAATAAAAAGTTTTACATTATTCATTATTTACTTTTCGATCGTTAAGGTCAATATTATTATTATTTTTTTTGGTAAATTGTAATGTAAATATTATGAAATATAATGCAGTCATTGATATAAAAAAAAATATCAAAATCAGTATAGTACTGATATACTAATAATATAAAAGATATACTAATAGTCTTGTGGCAATAGATCGTTTAAGTATGTCGCTATAAACCACGTTCAAACAATCGATTTTTAAGGAAGTTTTAGAATTGCCGGATACTAGAGCAAGTGCTTATTTGTTGTAATTTTTCTTTGAGAAGAAGATCGAAAGATATTGTCTGAAAGCAGTTCAAGAAAGCCCACCATAGTTGAGATTTTTTTTGAGAATTTTAGGGAAAATATCAATTCGAAACAAGATTTTAAGCACATTCTTCAGATTTCTAGTGCCATACCACATTGCACCCGATCTTTGATTTGAGCAATGAAGTTATTTAGTAGCAAAGTTCTAATTTCACTCACTCATTTCTTAAGAGGACTGATGAAATTTAAGTAACTTTTTTATTCATGACGTACAAATCACCAGCTATCGTGATCAGATTAAATGTGGAAACCTTGAAAAATAGAAAAAAAAAAGACTTGCTTAGTACTGATGTTTTCCCCAAAATTCGCCAAAACATAAGAAGAGTTGGCTGAATTTTTAATAATTTAGCAAAGTTACATTTAGTTATTGAAGAAATCAAACAAAATTCACCTGACAAACATAATGAATATGTTTTTCGTTCATAACGTTTTAACATGTTTTAAACATGTTTTATGTTTGTTAAAAGCACGTGCAGTATAACATTGTAGAAAAAAGAAGAAAGATAACCGTTGATGTTGTGTTGCCGTTACGATGGAAATGGCGAATGGAATAATAAGAAAATTAGGCCATATTTTATCTTCCAATGCAGTGTTTCCAGTTACATCAAAAGAAGAAGAATATAACTACGGATGTATTATTATTGTGCTGTACCAATGCTACGAAGAAGAAGAATATGTATGCTGATAAGAAATATGGAACGGAGACATCGTTATGTTGTAACTATGAGAAAAATATGTTTGATATTCAATGTTCCAGTCTTTTACTTCTTACAAAGAGAAGTCACGACCTGTACATCACGAAAATCAATGCCCTTTTGTGAGATGAAAGTCCTAATGGAGTACTTCAAAAATATGTATATGGGTCAAGTGCTTTCGAGATGTTGGACATTGTTTTCTTCGATTTTTCGAGCTTATTAACTTCCTGTTCATTCTGTAAGCCAGTGTTATTGTGGGTTAAAGCATTGGTTTTCAGATTTAGAGATCCTGCGTTCGATTCTCGGAGGGGACAAGTGTGTGTGTGTGTGTGTGTGTGTTTTTTTTCTTCATTTTTAATGATTATTATTTATTATTATTTCTTTATGTAATTTCTTTTTATTTTCATTTTTTTCCCCCTTTTGCTTTCGTTTTTCTTTAAAAAAACGAACGGGAAGTTAATAAGCTAAAATCGAAAATCGATGAAAGCAATGTCCAATATCTCGAAAACGCTTGAGAGCTGGACCCTCAATCCACATATATTTTTGAAGTACTCGATGAGTACTTTCATTTAACAAAAGGGCATTGATTTTAGTGATGTACAGGTCGTGACCTCTCCTTGTTAGTGAATTTGTAATGTAGATGAAGATTGCACCGTAAATACTGACTGAGCTTTTATACCAAGAAGGTTGAGTTGTTTTTACAACGCGCAACGAGTTGGTTTTGTGTGTGTGTGTGTTTGTGTGTAATATGTTGTTTTTGGATCATAGCCAAAGTACTGTTCGCTTTTGTTTAGGAGAGCCTTCAACGCTTTTGCGCATGCGTCAGGTCTCCTTCTATTTCTTCAAAATAGGAGATAGAAGAAATAAAGAAGGGATGTTTACTTTTTATCAGTTTTAGTTTACTAGTAGCTGCGTTCTATTTGCGCCTTTCGGGAAAGAATTATGGAAAGAATAAATACTATTGCAAAAATAATAGGTACTAAACAAAAAAACAGGTCTTAGGAACGTGCCCATCTCAGCGTATCACCCCTTTGCGTAGAATCGTCCGCGCGGGCTGGTTCTCGCTTTTGAAACCGAACAGTAGTACCATTAAATATTTACACTTCTTTTTCAGATAGTCCTATTAAATTATTTTTTTCTAATTTTGAAAAACATTTTTTTTAAATTATAGAATCCAATTTTATTTTCCAACAACAACTAAGATGAGTTTTCTTGATCTCTCAAAACTGTTTCGAGGTAATTTCTTTTGGCCCTGTTCTCAAACAAAAACCATTCCATACAAGTTCTTGCTGTAATACTTGTATTCTAAAATATCCATAGCTATCGTTGTTTGAACTGTGACGTAGCGTCAAGTGGGTTTGTGGCGGCATCACTTAAAAAGTCTACTGATCATTTAAAATATTCAATCAATCTTGTAATATTACGTATTCTAATAAATGCATGGAATATCATCATATATCTCTCAGCATTTTGTTTTAACGTTATTATTAATATGTCATCAGCAACAAATATAACAAGTGAATATAATTTTGTGCTAAAGCATAAATTTAAGAGCGATTCACAATAAAAAAAAAAGTTTAAAAATAATAATAACAAAAACCGTGCTGGCGTGGCCGTGTGGTTTAGCCGGCGGGCTGCCGTTGTGGCCGATGCGCCAGTACCCGGGTTCGAATCCCGGTGGTGGCATGGCTGTTTCTTTCTTCTTCTGTGTTTCGTCCGTTTCCCACCTGGGACTTACTATCTCAGGGTTATGGACGGGATATAATTCTCGTCCCCCCCTTTCTTGAATTTCACTAGCCTCGCCCTGACGTTGTCAGGTTGAGCTAGTTCCGTGGTCCCTAGTTGGCCAAATTCGATAAAAGGAAGGAATAACAAAAGGAAGTATAATAACGTAAGGAAAAATAAAAAAAAAAGTTGGGAAAAAAATAAAAAAAAGTCAAAATCAATGTTGAACCCGAAAAGCTAAAATAAGTTAGGCAAAATAAGAGAAACAAACAAAAAAAAAAAAAAAAACCACGCGGACATTGAGAAAAAAAATGTAGATATACGGGTTCGAACCGACAACTTTCAGAAAATGAGTCTGAAACCTTTCCCATCAAGCTGTAGCTGACAACTTAAATGAGAAGGTTGCATTTTTAACATTTAAGCTAATAGCGGAAATCCAATGAAAACAATGCCAGGTTTCTCGAACATGGGGGGGGGGGGGGCGTTGGCCCCTGAAAATATCCAATTCCTGCGGTGTTTGGGCTCTGAACATGATGGTGAAATCCGTTTGTAGATCCGAACTTCCGTTCGGGAGTTGTTAGGAGTGGACAAACACGGACGGACGGACAAGACAAACGCAATAGCTACCGAATCACAATAGCTCCCAAATGGGTCGCTAAAAATGAAAATGATATTAATTTAACTGGCAGCTCAATGTCACATGTCTTAAGTAAGAGTTGAAAGAAGTCACAAAGAATTGTTATGAAAAATAAAAATGAATCCCGTGACCTAAATAACAGCTATTCAAAAATTGTAATAGAATGGCAATATTTCATCTGTTTCCGTTCTGACTCGGTTAGTTTTGTTTGTTTGTTTTTTTGAAAAAGTAATTTCTATTATTAATTTTAATTGCAGTCAATTTATATCATAAAATGATTATTAAGAAAATAATCATCCTACAATAATTATTACGAAAACCTTATTATATTTTTTCTTTAAAAACATAATATAATTTCTCTTGATACTTATACTATATAATATTAAAAGCAATACCTAAATTTCAAACTAAATATTAAATATTAATATCCATTAGAATTAAAATATTATATTTGAATCCCACGTATGTTAATTTTAAAAAAAATTACACTAAATAAGCCTTTTATTTGATAAATGTATTTTTATAATAGTTTAGTTCCTAACCAAATATTTGCAGTAACTTATAAATTATATGATATTTCTTATAATGGGATTATCATAAGAAACTTCTTTTTCTTAAATTTGTCTTACTGTATAGAATGTTTTAGTCTAACAAAGTTGGGGTCATTATATCAGTCAATTCTGTGTATGTTTGACGTCTTTGTTTGTGCTCCCTACCCTAATAACTTTTGAACCTTTGAACGGATTTTCTTGAAACTGCAGAATTAAGGATGAGAAATATTTAACTTCTATATTTTTGAAAGCTTTTTCAAGAAGGCCCTTGTCGGGAAATTGTCGAGAAGGAATCACAAATAATATCATTTCATATTATGATTAGACAAATTAATTAAAAAATGTAGATTTAATTTTTTTTTTTTTATGAAATGGAAAATGTCTACTGAATGTATTCAGCAGATGTTAAAAAAATAAATAAGAAAGAACTTAAAACCTACTTTCATTAAAATATTATTTCTTAATTTTTCTTTTTTTTTTTTTTTTTTGAAAACGACAAAAGCAGAAAAGTTTTTGATTATGTTCAAACTGTAATGTCTAGTTAATAGTTAAAGAAACTAAAATATCCCACTACAAGTCTGCAGTCCTTGGGGTAGTGGAAGGTGAAGCTCCTGGGGTGTTTCTTGACAAACGGGACTAAGTGGCACCAACTGAATCCCCTCCCTGCCTTTAGACTTCGGAAAGAAAATCCGAAGGGCGGGGTAGATCCTAGACCACTTTGGAGGAGAATTCAGAGTGGAGAACCCGGCTCCTCTAGCACGTAGTCAAGGGCCTCACCAATTGATTGCCGGATCCGTATATCTAGTAAATACAAGCATTAAAAATTTTCCTTTTTCTGAAAAAAAAAAAATAATTAATTAATCAAATAAATTTTGATTTACTTAAATTCTTTAAATCTTATTAATTTTAAATTTCAAAACATGAGGAATGGATTTACTGAAAATACTTATATTCATTGTTTACGAGAATGAGGTATTAATAGAAAAAGGATATATATATTAATAGAAATTCTATTAAATTAATTAATAGAAATCCATTATTTAGATTTTACTGGGAATTTTTACTGTCTTCTCGTGCTGATTTCAAAAGTAAAAATCAAATCATCTATAGTTCTCGAATATACAGTGCTGGATTTTCTTAACTATATACCAAATTAATAACATCAATACTATAATTTTTTTAAAATATTTGATAACATTTATATTAATTTTATTTTTAATATTCTGAAGAAAAATTAAAAATAAGAAATACAAAATTTTGACAAATGAAGAAGAAAATTTATATAATGTGATTCTCAAAAGTATTTTTTTAATTATAGAAATAAAAAAACAACATAGTAATACAGAAATTTTAACTAGAAATAACTGATTAACAATTTTCAATATTCCCAAACCAAAAATAATTTTGGATTAAGAAATGAAAATAACTTGAATTAAAAATTATTTAGTCAATTAAATTGTAATAACTGTAAGGGTAACAGTAAAATAAAATTAAAAAGCAACTAATAATTTTGCTTTTTAATTTTATTTTACTATTACTCTGCTATTACTATTAAATAATTTATATAAAAAATTAGAAAAAAAATTAATTATAAATCTTCAATTAATTTTTATTGTCATTAAAATTTAATTTTCTCTTCTTTTTTTTATAATAATAGCACATAAACTATATAGTCAGATATCAATTATTCCAGCACCTATAACACAGGCGTGAGATGTAACCAGTCCTATTAGATGTGATATACATTAAAAAAAAAGTTATAAATAATAATATTATAAGTAATAGATTTTTAAAGAACTCCATATTTCTTACCAGAGTCCTCACAAGTCAGTGTTTTATTCGCTCACTGCAGATTTTTTTACTTGATATCGATATAGAGCAGGGGTCTCCAAACCTTTGAGCCCAAGGGCCGCATTAACTATCAAACAGCAGTTTGGGGGCCGACTACACACTCGAGGTCCATATAAAAAAGAATCAAAACATGGATGTTGTTTTTAAATATTTATTGAATATTATTTTATTCAGTTATTATTTAATAACACATTGATAAACTACACATGAACACCTGTATTAGTGGGAATCACTAGGATATGCAGGATACACGTATATTTCCGTAATTTTTTCCGTAGACAAAAAAGACTCCAAGGGCCGGATGAGAGGGCCTCGCGGGCCGCATCCGGCCCGCGGGCCGTAGTTTGGAGACCCCTGATATAGAGCAAAGCTAATTTCCAAAACTTCGAGTCACGAACACTTTTTCTTATAACATTACATTTTCAAGACAATTCAGGCACAGCCTTCTGATCAAAGCATGGCCTTCCAAGAGAATGATTTGCACTGATCCTGATTCGAATCCCGGCGCCGGCATGGATTTCTTCTTCAGTTTGTTTCTGCTGGTATAATGTGAATTGCCTCCTACAGTGTAGCCTTTGCAACAGTAGTTTCTGACCTTTGTTAAGGCCAAAGACGTAAAATAATACCAAGAGCCAGGGCATTGGAGGATAAAAATTATTTTCAAACTTTCCTCGTAACCTACTGCATCGCCATAATTAGCCATATTTCATAGTTATTATTTATGCACAATTAATTTATTGTTTTTTTTATTATCATTAGTTACTTAACCGCATATTGATATAAAATTACCTTGGTGGTCCAGTGGTGTAGGGGCTGGACTGGAGGAACCGTGTTCTTATAATTATTCCAATTGCTCAATTCCCGACGGAGCGGAGGTCGAAGGGTGCTTATCTTCCAGATGGGCCCTAGGGTTGACCCAGCTCCTAAAATAGGGACCGCGTTTCTTTGATGTGGGAGGGCTTTGGACCAGACCCACCTGGCCTGTAATGTGGTATCCTTGAATTTTAAACTTGTATGTTAATATAATGAAAGCAAAGCTTTTCAAATAGTGATCTAGACATTCATCAAGTGTTTACTTGTCTGATGTCTGCCATTGATTCCTATTATGTCATCGGTCTCACTTCAACAAGAGCGAAATAAAGAATCAATTTCAGAAGACCAGTGAACGAAGACAGTAGGTCAAGCAACGTAATAGTTCTGTTAACAGTAAAATTTACTAACCTTAATGTTTTTAAAACTACATTATAAATTTGTTTTGAAGCCTTTTTTTTATAGAAATAGATTTTAATAGAATTAATAATTTTTGCATTTGAATTTAATTAATTACGAATATTTTGAAAATTAAAAACAAGAAAATAGAAATCCAGATGCTTCACAAGTTCATATTCAAATTTTCAGATTTTTAAGTGCATTGGAAAAGAAATATATCAAAGAAATAAAAGGTTTGCAGTCGCCTAGATTAATTGAGTCAGGACCTTAAGTTTTGAAAGCTACAAAAACAAAAGTCTCTTTTTTTAATTACAATATTTGCTAAAGTCAAACAGTAGAATTTTCCATTTTTTAAAGAAAAATAATTAATTGGCATTACTTACTTGAGTTGCGAGTCTCGACTGTCGAATGAAGTTCGCGATTTGATGGTCAGACTCGCCTTTAACCTTTCGAAAGAAAATCTGTTCCCATTTTATATAGGGCTAAGAATTCAGGGGAAAAAAATCAGGGAAAATCCCCCAGAAAGAAATCATTTTTATAGTACGAAAATAAAAATTTTCGCACTACAAATTATTATTTTTTTAGGTTGATGATTACGGATGGGGGCTTCAAAATTCAAAATCAGTGGGAAAAATTTTTGTTTTTCCAACAATGAATTTCACCTGGTGTATGACCCCAAGATCAATTGTCGCTTCTTATGAGTACCTGTGAAGTTACAGCAAATTAAAAAGCTTCATTACATTACCATTGTTTACATTTACAGATTTAAATTCAAAAATTATACTTTAGTTATAGTTTTCATTTCTTTTTCTCTTCAGCAAAACATATATCCACCTTTGAAACCATTGATTGAAATTTTAAATGATTTTTTTTTTATTATTATTATTTCAGGTACATCATAGGCAACTTGAGAAAGCACGAAAATCGACAGAAAGATGTAGAAAACTCTGAAGTTCAGCTCACGAAGATGTAGTAGCTCATCTATAAAGATGCAACAATAATTTTTGACTAATTTAACAAAACATGCCTTGATCATGGCTATAAGAAAAGACAGGCCTGGG
>JAFIDM010090615.1:32156-45464 GCA_023159025.1 Thereuonema tuberculata
GAATTTATGTAAGTTTAATATGGTAGTTTTGATGATTTATTGAGATGTAATGTACTTTTATTTTTTTGATATGCATATTGATTTTTATTTAAAAGTTTCTTTTGAGTTATATAGTTATATATTTTTTTTGATAAATAACTTTCTAAGATTTTTGAAATATTAGATATTAGAACGATTGGTCTGTAATTATTTAAGTCGTTTTGATTACCTCCTTTATAGATTGGAATCGTGTGTGATATCTTCCATACATACATTTTACTTAAGAAAACAGTTAAGTCATTAAAATTATCCATTTTAATAAGTACTGAAAGTAATGCTAATTTCGGATTTTTTCTGAAAATCATTCCCGAGGGACGAAGATTCGATTTTGGAAGTTGAAAAATCAGCGGATTTCAGTCCATTCCATCGTGAAAAGTTTCCATTCTCTTTTGGTCTAGAATGACACGACCACAAGGCAGACAATCGAATATTTCGGAATTCTGAATGTTTAAGGTTCTGACTCAAGTAATTCAGGCGACTGCAAACCTTTTGTTTCTTTTACAACTTCTTTTTCCAATGCACTTAAAATTCTGAAAATTTAAATATGAACTTGTGAATCATCTGGGATTTCTATTTTCGTTTTTTTAATTTTCAAAATATTCTATAATTCATCTAAATTGGTTCAAAGCATTTGAGTTTACTGTTTTCACTGGAATGCAAACATGTGAAGACCTTCTTATCTTAATACACGATTATTCAGGTTTACATTCTTTAAAAGACGATCCCTATTGATTTTTGGCACATTTGCTATCAGGTTACAACCCAAAAATGTATGTGTATATTATGTCCCAATGGTATCGACAAAACTAAAGTTCAATTACCTGTAACACTCCTTGTTTTTTTTTTTGTTTTTTTTCCTCAGATGACCTTTGAACTGTTTATTTTTCTTCTCAATTGTTGGTAACCTCCTAAAGCATCTCCTTATTAACTATCAATCCTGGGATAATGATGCTTATGAAATCCCTCAGTCTGTGTATGTGAATCCTTTAACTTTTGAACCGCTGGATGGAACTTCTTGAAACTTGATATGTAAATTTAAGGATTGCAGACGATCCAAAACTTTTATATTTGAAATCTTATGCAAGTGTCAAGAAATTAGCGCGAGAAGACGACAAAATTTCAATGAATAAAAGCATTAAACCTAAATAGTGAATTTTATCGATGTCTTCAACAATGGGTGTTAATGCTTGAGCTAACCCATTAATTAGCGCTAATCAATGTGATTAAAATTATTTAGATTTTAGTTTTCATGCGAGTTTAATACTTGTAACTTTTTTTATTTTTAAAAAAAGCAAAATTTCCAATATTCATATTCAGCGGATGTTATAATATGAAAATAAACAGCTGTTCATTTTAAATCTTATCACGACATTAAAAAAAAAAAGAATCAATAAATGTCAGGAATAATATTAAGGAAAGTAAGCTTCAAGTTCTTTCAGGGATTTCTTGTATTATATGAAAAAATATAACTATGACCCCTCATTGTAAGTTGCTTTTTTCCGTCAACACGCACGAATGAAGTTGTTGAATTTGTTATTCATACCATGCTGTACGTTGCATTACTTGATTGGGAAATAGCATGCGCCAATGTAGTCGCTTGCATTTGGCATTAGAAATTGAACGTGGAGTTACAGAATCAAGACGTGTCTTTGAAAATGAGCATCATAGTATTAATCGGTTTTAACAGCTGATGGAATATCACTGACTGACAATCATAACATCATGAAGAATGTCTACCCAAGAGGCGTCGATAGTCAACAGTGTTACCTGTATGTTTCAAGTCTGGTTTTAGAACATTTGTGTTCTAGGCAAGGTGAGAGCAAGGTGAGAGAATGACCCCACTACCTCGTCGATCAGTACAGACAAGCTTACTGAAATAGTGAGAGACGTGATTGAATGAGATGGTAGCATTACAATGGATACTATTTGAATTGAATGTGGGATAAGCCACGATACCGCACACAAGATCATTCTTGTATCTGCATGGGCGAGAAATGTGCAATGTGGATTCCGTTACATCTCAATACCGAGCAGAATGCAAAAGTGGTACGGAAATGTCAGATGCATTTGGATCTCTACGCATTTGTTAGGTGAACTTTACTAGAGAAAATTGTAATGGGTGATAAATATGGCGTCACCATTACGATCCAGGATCGGAACGGGTTAGCATGCAGTGAGTGTGAACAGGTGGAAATCCACCCACGAAGTTTCGCAGGCAGCCATGGATACATTTTTTCTTCGATAGTAAAAGATTGCTGGATATTAACTTACTTAAATACGGATGCATTACAAACGCCGAACGTAGCTGCTTAGCCACCCTTAATTCTCGGATTAAACGAAAACGTTCTGGTCTGCTGCGGATAATCGTCATCCTGCTTCACTATAACGCCCGTCCGTACACCGCAAGGATAACGAGGAAATACGTGCAGAATCTGAATTCGGAAGTTTTGGACCATTACGAGTGTCGAGTGGTCACATTGCAATGTTCACCTGAAACAGAATCTCCATGGAACGTTTTAAATTTCAGGATAAAACGCCACTGCGAAGCTAGGTTCCACCGTGTTTCGTCCAAATCCAACCGAAATTTACCAATGCAGGATATATCGACTCTGCGGAGGAAATACGTGTAAGTTAATAGTGGCTATTTTAGTATTTCCTTCAGAATAAGAAATTATCTATGCTTAGCGTGACTGAGCCTCATACTTGTTATGAACTGCGTGACCACATCATTGCAGTTCACAAAAAGTTTACTATAATTTTATAATCGTGAACTGGTTTTATAAACAATTGCTATCTAAAAATATTTATAATGCGATTATGAAACTTAAGAATAGAAGATGTTAGTGAACATATACATTTTGCTACTTTTCGAAAACTGCTGAAGTTATTGCCTCTCCTCAGACAAACAATTGATGGACGTAACTCTGTTTGAGTTTTTCAAATAATAGAATTTACAGTCGGACCTCTATTTAACGAAGTCGCTAAATCCCGAAAAAAAATTCGTTATAGGGAAATTCGTTAAATAGAGATTTACCTTTTAAAATTACTTTAAACTACATAAAACAGATTTAAAATACATAAACAATAAATATTATTAAAAAAAAGTAATAATTTTAATGACATAAAGCATACATTACCATATGCGTACTTAAATTTTACTAATAAAGTCTGTTAATTTTGTCTTGAGTTTTTTTTTTTGAAAGTGTTGTCGCTCCTAGTATACGTCTCGCATCTTTGCAATGCACTAAAAACCCCTTCAGTATTTTCTTCAAATTGTAATCCGCGTCGGATTGTTCCAAATGATTTTAGCATTTCGTCATACGAAGGTTTTTTTTTTTTATTTCTGCATTATGATCATTTCCATTTTCATCCTCTTCATCTTCATCGCAATTCATAGCTCTATTGTTTTTATTTTTCACACTGTCCAAAATATCCGATTCAGTTGGTGTTTCCGAGGTCTCAACTTCAAAATCAAGTGAAAGATAATCATCAATCAGCACATCATCGTTAATTTCTTCTTTTTCCCTCAGCTGTATCCAAATTTTTTTTCATTTCCTCTAAGGGAATGTGAGAAGAAAAACATTTCAAGGAGAAAAAAAAAATAGTTACCATGAAAAAAGTTCGTTAAATAGAAAATGCACTTCGTTATTTGGAGGTTATTTTACGAAGAAATTAGCAAAATGTTCTTGGTTCCAAAGAAAAGTTCGCAAAATAGAGAAATCCGCAAAATAGAAGTTCGTTAAATAGAGGTCCGACTGTATTATCTCAGCTGTTTTACTCCTCTGCTTATTCAGAGCTTTCACATGTGAATTTTAAAAGGATAGAGGAACTGAAACAATAAACGAGAAAATAACCCTCTTCATAAACAACAATGGCTTGAGACCAAGTATTTATAATACGACATTTCACGTTTTATTGGCGATTATTAGCTGAGAATCGCATCTGTAAATGAATAAAGGGGTCTCAATAAAGTGTGAACCGGCCGTTCTGAGATCTCACCATGTAAATATTTTTGATCTCAACCACTGTTGTTTATACAATTTTAGGCTTATTGTGTTTCTTTTAATGCCAAAGGAAATTCATTTGAGGCTGGCGGAGGCCGCACATGAATAATCCGGTTTTATTTTAAATGTGTATTTATTTTTTTACTTTAATTTTTGGAGGTGCAAAATTCTTTTTCACGATTCAAACCCCCCCCCCTCTTATTTCATTTTCATCGTAAGGGGAAAAGGCTTAACTTTAAATGATTTTCAATTTACATTATTAAGATTTACATTGTGAAGATTTATTATCGACAAAATTTACCCTGGTAATTATAATGTTTAATTAATTTATACTATTAATTAAACATATGAGACCCTAATGCACCTTTACACAAATATTAACAATTAAAATTAAAACAAGGCAACGTTTCAAAAGTTCCAGTATTCGAACTTTTTCGTCAGACAAAGAAAACATGAGATACAAAAATGTTGGAGACAGAACTGTCCTCCAAAATCCGTCTCCAACATTTTGTATTCATGTTTTCTTTGCCTGGCGATTACTGGAACTTTGAAACGTTGCCTTGTTTTAATTTTAAGTGCTAATACATATGTAAAAGGTTCATTATGGTCTCTATGTTCAATTAGTTTTTATCTGCACGTTAAAACAGTTTAATTGATTTATATTATGTTTATAAAAACACAAATAAAAACATTAAAAAATACAGTGGAACCCCGCCATTCGTCCACCTCTCTACTCTTACAACTCGTTATTCGTCCAACTTTTTCAAGTAAAATTGAACTCGCCATTCGTACGCTTGCTCGCGATTCGGACAGCGTGACCTTGTTACTGGCGACGGCGCGCGGTCGCTTCAGTTCAGTCTCGTGCTAGCTTCCGTACGCTACGCATCATCCACGCAAGCTTCATTAAACTTCGTGCTATTTTATATTACTTTTTGTTATTTTTATTAAAAATAGTGCAGCCACGGGACCAAAAAGATTACTGATTCAACCAAGCCTAAAAGGAAAGCAGTGAGAACGACAATTGAATTGAAAAAAGAACTCGTTGCGAAGTTTGAAAGTGGAACTCGTGTCTCTGACCTGGCAACTCAGTATGGCATGGCGAAATCAACCATATTGTCTATACTGAAAAAGAAAGACATAGTAAGAGAGCAGGCCCGGATTTCCGCCTAGGCCTAGAAGACCCGGGCCTAGGGGCCCAGCAGCCGAGAGGCCCCACCGTAATGGATTTTTTTTTGAATTGGAGATTTTTGTTGAATTGGAGATTTCGTATTTTTTTTTTTGGTTGTTGAAAGGGAGATTCCGTATTTTTTTTTGGTTATAAATTTTCGGGCTGGGGGGGGGGGGGAAATTCCAGAGGCGAGGGGGGCTGGGGGGTTTTGTGGGGGGGGGGGGGGGGGGGGGGATATGTAAGTGGGGCCTAGGGGCCCTGAGTCTTTAAATCCGGGCCTGTAAGAGAGGCCTATATATTTATTGTTTTCATAGTTTTTATGTATTTTACGCTTAAAATATTATTACAAAGGTTTAAATAAGCAATCATCTGTGGGTCTGGAACGGATTAATCCAATTTACATTATATCTTATGTGAAATAATGATTCGCCATTCGTACAAATCGCCATTCGAACTGCCTCCTGGAACGGATTGTGTACGAATAGCGGGGTTCCACTGTATGTTTTATTTGTGTTTATTGTCATTTATGTTTTAGAAATATCTATGTTTTATAACCCCAAGGCAGGTATCTATCATATGCTCACAAATTTTATATGGAGAGTGGAATGATAATGAATATCATTAGCGATCCATCAATCAAACAAAAAGACACATAAAGGACATATTTCTACCTTTTTCAAACGTAATAGGACCGGATGATTAACGAGTGCTGTCCCTAGCATTTCCGAGACCGGGCCAAATACATTGTGTGGAGGCTAAAAATTTGCTAGTTTTCTTTAATTTTTGTTTTGTTTTAAATTATCTTTACTTTCACTAAAATGCTGATGTAATTATACATTTTTCAGTTTTACGTATTTGGTTTTATTTTTGGTTTTTTTAATTTTGGATATCTAATTTTAGATTTTCAATGGCAAGGGGCCTGGCTCACTCATCCCTAAGGGAACCTCTGATTATTATCCATCACCAATCCCCCTTTTGTCTCTTAATTTTGTTGCATTGGAACTATATTGAAGTGTTTTATTTTGAGAGAGGAAATGAAGCCTTAATATTTGAGCATTTTTATTCTCTGCCTGTTTATAAGCGCATACGTTAAACGGCTTTACAGAGTTCCATAAAATTTAGTACGTAGCTTACATGGTTTAATTCAAATCAAAAGCCCATTTATTTTGATCTCCTCTCCTTCCCATGCAAATCCATGTATACCTCGTTTATCCGGACTAGCTGGGACCAAAGGCAATCCGGAAAATCGAAAATCCGGATAATCCGGTTATAAGGGTAATAAGCACAGCAAATCCTTAAATAAGCAGGCTTACCGTTTATTACGATGAAAAACTATGTTTCGTAACAAAATTACTCTAGTAAAACTTTCTTTAGTAAACTCGAAAAAAAGCATTTTATTACCATAATTTATTGTACAATCTATGCAGGGACTGTAAATTTAATCAAAATTAAAAGCGAAAGTGCTTATAGTTATGTTCTTGCTATCATAGTTCAAAATTATTATCTATGTGAACATTAAATAAAAAAAAATGTCTACAAATCTGTTCCGGATTATCCGGATCCGGATCAGCAAGGGCCGGATAAATGCGGTTGTAGTGTATTCTCTTTTCCTACATATAAGTGATACTGGCCGTACATTAGTTCTTTTAAACAAAAGGTTTAACGACACAAATTAATAGGAAACCATAAAGAAAATGACACAGAAAATAAAAAAAAAAATCTAAGCTTTCATCGGTGAGAATCTGGGACGGTCGTTTCGTCCTTTTTATGGACTCGTCAGCCAGATCTACTCACCAGATGAAATACTCAGACAGTGCAAAAGTGATAAGGCCTCCCTCCAAAGAAAACATATTTAAAAAAGAAACCAAAGCAGCCATAATTTTTTAAATCCTGGCCTGCGGAACCGTCAGGATTTGAATATAAAAGGTTAAACCCAATCTGGTTAATTTAAATAAAAGATTTAACGTGTCACAAATTAATAGAACCATAAAGAAATGACACAGAAAATAAAAAAAATTTCTGAGCTTTCATCGTTCAGAGTCTGAGACGGTCGTTTCGCCTTTTTTATTTGTCTGGTGAGTGGGTCTGGCTGACGAGTCCATAAAAAAGGACGAAACAGCCGTCCCAGACTGTCACCGATGTGTGTCATTTCTTTATGGTTTTTATATTAGTTCTTAAGTCAAGTATTATTGGTCGAGTAAAAAAAAGAAAACTAAATCCTTCATGTATATTAATTTCAATAAAAAATGACAATGATTCATTAATCTATTATACATTCATGAATGTTTTTCAATGACCCGTTGCCATTAATCAGGGAGTGCTTCAATTTCTGCTGCGTAGAATATCTGCCAGTTTTGATGTGAAAAAGTTCTTGATGATCTGAAATCTAACCCTCACTAGAGAAATTTTTCATTATTAAAAAGTTTTGCGGTGATTTAAAAAGATGATAATCTATTATCATCTAAAACTTGAATATAAACACAAACTCCATCAGTATAATTTCAATATTTCGTCCTTTATTTCGACGACTTTCTCAAGATCCCACATCTTTAAATTAAATAACGAAAATACAAAAAATACAAAAAACATAAATGGAAGGAGAAAAACTTAGTCTCATCCCTAACAAAACAAAATATAACAAAATCTCATTAGCGAGATCTTACATTGTGAAATAAACAATTGAAATCAAATATAATCATAAACAATTGAAAACAAATAAACAATTAATACAACAATCAAACATATAAATAAACTTGAAAAAACATGTGAACTATTATTTAATTAATCTTTAAAAAGTTTTTCAATCTCTTGTTTTTCATTAAATATTTTCTATATACATTTAAAGATACCTTATTAACTCTAAGTGATCTATTCTTATTAAAACATAGGCTACAATTTATTAAACAAGATTCAAAAGCGAATCTTTTATATTCATCTTGACATAATAAATTAAATGAACCACAGGGTCTGGATTATGATTATTATCCAGACAATGATCTGCCCAATCCGAAATTTTTCTTGTTCCGCTCTTGTAGGCACGGACGTGCTCATCTACTCGTTCTTTAACTATCCTTCCCGTACTTCCTATGTAAATACCCCCACAATCTCTACACATCAAGGCGTATACTACTCCCATGTTGTTTTAATGAATTTTCATCTTTTTTCTTATGATTCTTGAACAATACATTATCCTTATAATAAATTAAATTTATACCATTTTCTTTACAAGCATCTTTTACATATTGATGGAGTTTGTGTTTATATTCAAGTTTTAGATGATAATGATGATAATGAAGATATAGAGATGGTTATGATAATCTATTGCTGCAAGGTCAGCGGATCAGATAAAACAGATCAATCAATGTTTCAAAACTTTTCCCTTGCTGTATTAGGTTGTAGTTGTCATGGAAAAGAATTTTTATGATTAACAAGTGCTTTTCGTGCTAAATGATTGGACAGCTGCAGCTGCTAGAGATTTAAGCTTGCAGTAATTGTTTCATATGATTTAATAGCGCTAAGTGGATAATACCATGAGAAACACAACAACACTCCGGCTCTGGGGTTTTATGCTTGTCAACCACTGCCTTCCGTGCATAACAGTTTGCAAAACTAAGTTTTATCAAGAAACGGATTGTTTTTCTTTTGTGAAAGAAGACTTGTCTCTGCAATAGCAGTGGAGCCTCTAAAGTAAAAACTAATAATAATAATAAAAGTAATAATCTGCCTTTTCACTGTGAACGTGTGGAACTCAAACTTGCTGACTTTCCCCATCATTCCAATTGGCGCCATTTGGTGGCTTGTGAGTGTTTAATTTGTTTTCTAATTCCTAAGTATTTTGGCATTTGTTGTATTCCACAACCAATGCTTTTAAAGCACCCTAGCCTTGGTTCATCCTTCAGTGACGTAATTCCAGAACAAAATTCCACAAATCAATTCTGCACAGCCCTATCAGTTACGGCTCTCACTAAATATATTGCACATTTTTCCAGCAGTTGCCGTACCATTTTTAGCCATTTTGAACTCCGACAGAGTACATAACAACTATGAACTTTCAATTCCTCCATTTCACTGACTTATAAGTACAAAATTTATACTTTAATATAGTGTGTATGCTTATTGATGTGCTAAAAAATGAGGGACATTTGCTTACTCAAGCAGATAAAAACTTATCAGATATGATGACTCATTCGTATCACAAATGAGTCATTAAAATTTGTTCCCGGGAGCGAAAGAAATTTTTTTTTATTTTTAAATTCAACCATTAGAAAAAAATTACTTTATGGTAGATAATGGTAAATCTCTTAAGTTTCAGAGTTATTAACTCCGTTTTTAATGTCATCAGCATAAACCGTCGGGAACAAAAGATATACTGGATCCCCACTTACGTAATTTACCTTATAATTTACAATGCCTTTTTAAAAAAAAGTAATATCCTTCACAGTAATCATAATTTTTCTCAATTATCCATCAATAAATTATTCTGTTTTCCGTCAATTTATTAAAAAGTTCCTGAAATCATTTACTAAAAATAAACTACTTTTTAAATTATGTTACTAAATTTAGAAAAAAATTAAATGTATTAAAAATAATATTACAATAAAATACAAAATAATGGTTTCAGCATTGTTTCATTCAAATTTTAAATTCTTAATTTGTTGAGAGAAAAAAAAAAGCTATTATTAATTGAAATTAAAAATATATATATAAATTTATATATATTTTTTTAAAAATTTTCTGAAAGTTGTAGGCTATCTTAAGGTTGCCTATATAGTTAATAATAGCTTTTTTTTCCTCAAAAAAATTAGGAATTTAAAATTTGAATGAAACAATGCTGAAAACATTATTTTGTATTTTATTGTAAAATTATTTTTTAATTCATTTATTTTTTTCTAAATTTAATAACATAATTTAAAAGTATTTCATTTTAGTAGATGATTTCAAGAAGAACTTTTTAATAATCAACTAATAATAATCTAGAATAATTCATCCATTTATATTCATTTAAGCTGCTGTCTTAATTTAAAAAGCAAACGCATTTTATTTTTAAAAATACGTCCTATTATAATTTTTTTATACAACTAAAATTATACAGAATAAAAATACAAGACATGAACTTTTGTGTGAAATGGGTTATGTAATATTTATGCGTACAAGCATGCACGTGTTTTTAATTTGAAAAACAAATTTTTAAGAGAATATTATTAATTTCTTTATAAAAAAAGAAAAAATATAAAAACGAAAAAATAAGAAAAACAAGAAAAACTTTAATAAAGAAAATGACTAAAATGATTTTTGTTTTTAGTTTTTATCCCTATATTTTTTGCTACAGAAAATAAGGGATAAATTTGTAAATAAAGCATTTAATAGATTGACATAAAAACAAATTCCATTCTAGCCGAGATTAAAAAAAGGGCTTCTTGTTTCACAATTCTCTTTGAATGCTACTTCCTGCTGTGTTTTTTTGTTATAGATTTCGGAATATCGGAGTTGTTATTGCTTCAGTCTCATCGCAGCTGTTCCACGAACAAACAACATTTCAGGTGATTTAGGAATTCAAATAAATTTAATATCTTCCAATAGTGCTAAGGAAACGAAATATTGGAATGGTCTTTAGAAGGAATATTTATAATTTTATTCCCAATTGGCTGTTAGACCTAATCCAAACCAAATTGCATTGATTTGTGACTGAGTTATCCACCGTGATAGGTTAGGATTAGCAGACGAGACTCAAGCTCAATTTTCACGTAAGTTGTACAATTTACTATAAATAATTCTAAATGTTTCACTGGTTAGTTTTCGAACTTTGAATATAGAGTATATTATCAGAAAACGACGTTAAATATATATATAGATATATATATATTGTAGGGGATCACCTAATGAAATTGTAAGAGCCTGCTCCCGAATGGGGAGCCTTTGTCGTAATTTAAACAATAATGTCTCTCTGTAGTCAATAGGCCACCATTTCTGTAGCAACAGATTTGGTGATATCAATAGTTATGCTTCGGATATTGTTGGAAGATTGAAATTTGTCAGAAAAAGGGTCTTTATTAAATGACAGTCTCCCAGCTACGTTGAACAGCCAGTCATCAAGCCTGTCTTCAGAAACACCCAACTTGTAGTTCTCGAGGGGATAAAGAGAAATTAAAATTGAAAAACAAAAATTACTGAAAACAATCAAAATAGTAGAAATTTGATTGCATTTACTGGAAACGTGTACTTGACAAAAAAAAAATGTAAGTATTATAAGTAATGCAATTCAGAAGTCATTCAAAATCTCAAACATTCGTAAATTATAGAACTTCAAAAGAAAAAAAAACGAAATCTATCACTCAGTCTCAAAAATAATAAAATGCACCCTATAATAAAGTGGGTCAATTTCGGTGACAAGTTTATTTTCCAATGAAATCCATTATTTGTCATCTTTAAATAGATGATCAAATGTTAAATTAAATCTTGTATATTTTTTCCGTTCAATATAAATTAATAGAAAAAGAGATACCATTTATCAACTGTAATTATAAAATGTGAATACCTTTTTTATTTTTCTTCACTGCGATAAATAAATTCATTTGAGGATGGTAGAGGTTAGCACATAAATTTTTAAAACCTATCTTTTATGGGGAATTTATTATTTCTTTTTTTTTATTATCATACTGATTTCCACGATTGTAAATTTATTATTACTGTTTCTTCGCGAAATTCGCAAAAATTTGTTTCAAATTTTTTTTTTCTTTTCTTTACATAATTTGATTTTGTTGGTTTTTTTTTTGTTTTTTTTTCTTTATTTGTTTTTTTCTTTGAACGATAAATCCACAATTTTAGTTTGAAAAAAAGGTATAAATCAGTTTCAGATTTATACCTTGCAGATGTACTGCAGATATTTTTTGGATTATTTTTCTTTTAATTTGCTTGTATGTGATGCTTTTTTTTTATTATTTTTCTTTAAAAAAATCCCTTTGAGAATATTGTAAAGAAATAGCTTATTAAAATAGTAGAAAACGGGAAGACCCTGATAAATATCATGACACATATCTATATAAATAAAATTTAATGTCTGTTTGTATACATATTTTCTTTATTCATTCCTCATCCGTGTTACCAATCTGAACCAAATTTTTGATAATTCCGCCTCTAGGACCCTGTGGAGTACTTGTGCTGTCTTTGAAGTCCATACACTTCGATTTACCAAAATTTATCTTTTTTAACACTTGTCGAACGTTTTTCTCACGAATTACACAAAAGCGCTTATAAAAACCGAAAATGAAACACAATTTTGCTGCATCTTTCAATTATTGAGCCCTCTAAATTAACACAAATAATCGTTCATAACTTTGAACTATTCCATTTTAAAGTTTGAAACGTATTAAAAATATTTTGTAAAGGAAACAAGATAGTAACCCTTTTTTTATTTATGGAAATAGGTTTCACTGTTTTAATCTACTTTTATTTTCAAGTCACCGTATCTTCTTATTGGATTTATCAATTTTCATGAAACTTTTACAGGTATGCAGAAGGGTTTTAAGGATGCTAATAAAATTTGTTTCATCGATTTAGGATTTATAGTTTTCTATAATTTCGATTTATTGAAATTTGGAGAGGACGTACGCGGCGCCTCCGCTATCGTGAGAAAGACATCGCGAGCTTTCTATTGGCGCATAGGTAGTACAGGAGAAGGGGCTTAAATGTAAAAGCAAGATTTTCACGCGAGCATTCTCGAGGACGGACTTTTTTTTGAAGTTATATATTTTGGTCAGTACTTCTTGCAAATTTTATTATTCAAAATTCATTATGTTTTGCTTCATGAAATTTATCATACATTCTAAGCTAATAATATTTAATTAATAGATCTATGTTAGCGTGACATTTATAAACTCATTCTTGTTTGGAAACTATTTAAAAACATAAAAGTTCCAAACGCAACATTTCATATAGATAGAACATGGTCTCTACAACTAAAGTGAAACATTAATAATTCTTTGCTTTCCAAATTGGGAAATTTGGAATCGGTTATATATCTATATTATGAATTATATTGTAGACAATATATTATATTATATTATATTATATTATATTATATTATATTATATTATATTA
>JAFIDM010090616.1:0-45463 GCA_023159025.1 Thereuonema tuberculata
GGGGGTAAATTTTCTCCAACAAATAAGAAGATCAATTATTATGAGAAGAAACACAGTAAGTATCTTCAATATTTTCATTTAAACATTCATAGAATATTACAATTTATTTATTTTTTTTGCATTTCTAACAAACATGCTGGAAATATTAATGTTGTTATGAAAATGATGAAAGTTGAAAGGGTTTTCTTTGAATGATCCATTGATCGATGTATTATCAACGAGTCCGACAATGACTCTTTGGAATTTGTCCGATGAAAGCGTTATCAATGGAACCCTGTAAGTTGCCCTGTGGTAGAGAAAAGACTTTGCATTCTACATGTTTAAGGGGGTATTTCGCTGTGGTGTCGAGTAAAGTTTTTGAATGAGAAATGAGAACACTGGGTGAGATTTTAAGTTTTGTAACGAACATGGAGAGGCATGTTCAATATGGATTTTGTATGTAGGAGCATCTTCGGGAGAGAGCAGACAGAATGAATTTTTGTTTCGAATCATTCGAATGCGAAGATCGACATTATTGAGTAAGGAGTTTCTGCTGGAATAAATCGCAATGGAGACGTCCCAATAGATACTGTTTTACCTTCTTTGAAGAGTTCGTATCTCTTTTTCAGCCCATCGTTTGTGCTGGTGGCAGGATCAAGTTCGTTAAAGGTACCTGGAGTATCCTGGTACCAATCCGAAGCAGTTAGTTGTGAATCTTTTACATCTTCACCGAAATTCAAGTTTCAAAATAAGCTCTATAACTGTAGCATTTATCGGAGTTCGAAACGAGTTTATCATTTAGGTTAACATCGATTTGACTGAAAAGTGAATGAAGAATGAGGTTGGTAACACATACTTTGTCAGCAGCTGCAATCGCTTCATTGTTGACTCCTTTGACAATTCGAACTTGTAGGTGGAGAAGAGTTTGTGAAAGATCCAAGTATTCCTCAGTTGCACCATTCACTGACAGCTCGGCGTCAGACGTAATTTTAAGAGACAGTTGGGAGTCGGATTCTAGTTCCGACTATGAAACAGTAAAACAAAGTAAGTTCTCACTTTTTGAAAACCTGATTCAGATAAAAAAAGTCGTACGTCGTTCGGTACGACGCTTTCATTCAGAAGCCAGTGAATTTCATGTATTGATGAGGATTCCTACATTTGATGAAATCCATTCGATGAATTTAGAAAAGATTCCAGTAATGAAATTGGTGGAAATGCTGTTTATGTATCTCGTGAATAGATTGTTGGAAGTTTTGCGAGAAAGAGACATAATTGGAATTTCGATTGAGAGCAATTCTTTCGAACGGCCAGCATGGCTTGCTTTCAGAATAAGAGATGCATTTAACGTTGATCAAATTATTGCATTGTTGGAATGCTTGGCACAGTCCAACAAAGTACTTACTTTCAATCAAGAGTTAAGAGTAAAAATTGTTAAAGTATTTATGCCGGCTGGTGGTAGATATAAGAAAATGGGTAATGTTTCTTTCATCGAATGGCTCAGATAATTAAATAATAAATAATTCAATAATTAAAATTAAAAACACGAACGATGGAACATATTTGGCACGTGCTTTGGTAGTAGCTATTGCAATTGCTGAAAATGATTCGATGAAAAAAATCCATTGTTCATGGCCGAGCTGTCCAGTTTAAACATGCATTGGCACTATATAAAAAAGCTTCCGTTAAAATTGGAGCACTCGCAGGCTTAGAGGAGGTACAGCAGTTTCAGAATTATCTCCTTAGCAAATTTCAGATATATGTAATTTCGAAAGAGGATGGAGACCAACCAATATTTGTAGGTCCTGAGAATGAGCGTAAAATTTATCTGTATCTGTACGATTCTCATTTTGCCGTGATAACAAAATTAACTGGATTTTATGGCACACCATATTTCTGCATAAAATGTTTCAAAAAATATTGGAGAAAGAACAGTCATCATTGCACTTTTTACTGTTGGGCATGTAAACATACAGGCAATTGTAATATTGAAAAATGGCATCAGTGCGAATATTGTCGCCGTTGGTTTAAAAATCCTCAATGTTTTGAAAATCATAAGGCTCTTTCCTTTTCGAAGGGTGCTATGAAACTCACTGTCTGTGAGCAATTTGTGAAATGCGAACGATGTAATAAAGAAAGAGATATGCTCTCTAGAAAAACCCATTTGTGCTTTTTCAATTATTGCAACAACTGCAAAATGTATGAGGAATCAAATCATCACTGTTTCAGTGTAGTAATAGTAAATAGTGTTGAGGACTACATTAATCATTTGGAAAATTCCGATCGGAACACCATTTAAAATTTGTGAGGGATATCTGCACAATGTTGATATAATTAATTGTAATTTGATTTTAATTGATTTTATTTCAAAATTCAAGAGAGTAATTAAAATGATATAATGAAATGGCCCCGATTCCTCCTTCCATTAAAAGGAGAGTTTATGAGATGGTGATTGAAGGAGCTCAAGTACTCAACGATGGCTATGGAGTTACTCTGGCGGAATTGTATGATTATATACGAGTCACTGAGCCCCTATTAATTGTTGATCGTCAGTTGAAGAAACTCATCAGAAGTGCAGTTTCAAGTGCAATACGTGCGCATCAGCTTCATCACTGTTTCATGAAAGTAATCAAACTCCCTAAAATTTACGATGACGTTAAAAATACACGATTCGTATTTTACGATTTTGAATGTCAGATGGAAGATGTGATTGATAAAGACAAACACGGTGATGAGATCGTGGAGCATTCTGTGAATCTTTGTGTAGCGCAGATTTCTTGTGACATTTATAGAATAACCACGAGTGAATATTGTTTAAATTGTGCTCCACAAACGGGGATGAAATGGAGAACATTCTTCGGGGATGAAGCTCGTGATGAATTTTGTAGCTGGTTCTTGAATGTTTACAGCGATGTAGAAGTTAGTTTTATTGGGTATAATTCTAAGGACTATGACAACCATTTCATTTTGCAATATTTCATTCAAAACAACCTGAAACCAAAGCTTATATTTGATGGCAACAAGATATTATACATGAAAATTGGAAAGATTCGCTTCCTCGATTCCTTCGCTTATTTTCCAACTAGCCTAGCTATACTTCCTAAAATGTTCGAGATCGAGAATCCATCTATCAAGAAGGGATATTTTCCATATCTCTTCAACAAAAGAGAATTACAACTATGGAGGACCAATACCAGCATCTCACTATTATAATCCCCAATCAATGAAGCCAGAGGATTTTCAAAAATTCAATAAATGGTATAAAACTCAAGACAATGTAACCTTTGATTTTAGGAGAGAGAGTATCTAATATTGTATCAGCGATGTGCAGATCTTGCAACATAGTTGTTTGAAATTCAGGGATTTGTTGGCCACTGTCCCTTTCGAAATAGCTTTACTATTTCTGCCGCATGTATGAATGTGCTTAGATTTCTATTTCTTAAAGAAAACACCATTCTCCTGATTTCTGAAGTGGGATTTCGATCTCCCCAACAGTATTCGAAAATCGCTCTTCAATGGCTTTCATTAATTGAGTCTCAGAGAAATATCACCATCGAGCATGCAGGCAATTCGAAAGAACGAAAATTGTTGGATCGATGGTTTGTGGATGGTTATCACGCACCTACTCGTACTGTCTTTGAATTCTATGGATGTTTTTTCCATGGTTGTATTTTTTGCTACAAACAGAGAGGTCTGAGACATCCGCATTCACACTGTACTATGCAGGAACTGTACGACAGACATTAGAAAAGGAGAACTCTTTTCGCTCTCACGGTTTTCAGTATGAGAAAATATGGGAATGTCAATTTAATAGGATGCTAAAGGAAAATGATGAACTAAGAGAGACTGTCAAGCAATTCGCGATTGTATCCCCAATTAATCCGAGAGATGCTTACTTCGGAGGAAGAGTAAAAGCGATACGGCTTTTACATAATGCTAACGGCGATGAAGTTATTAGGTATTTTGATATTCTAAGCCTCTATCCCTACGTTTTGAAATATAGAAAATATTGTGTAGGTATCCCTCAGATTTTAAACAAGTTTACGAGTACATATATATCAAACTTTTGTGGTCTTATCAAATGCAAAGTTGCACCGCCAAAAGGACTTTTTCATCCAGTTTTGCTCTATCGATTTGAAAAGAAATTGTTCTTCCCTCTTTGCCGAACATGTCTGGAGAAAAAATCAAAAATTAGATGCACTCACGACGATGAGGCCAGAAGTCTTTTCGGCACATGGGTTTCTTTCGAAGTACAGTATGCTCTGGAACGTGGCTATAAAATTCTGGAACTATATCATGTGTGGCACTTTCCGGTGACAGAACAATACAATCGTCAAAAACGTTCTGGAGGATTGCTTATGGACTACGTAAACATGTTTCTCAAGATCAAACAAAGCAGTGAAGGGTTTCCTTCGAATTGTATCACAATAGTAACAGTATCAAAATATTGTTATTGTAGTGGAAAAAAAAGAAAATATAATATCTCTCTAGATTAACAAAAACAACAAAATAATACATAAATATTTTATCGAGGAGAATCTCTTTTATTTTCGAGTAAAAGTCAGGCTAAACAAAACTTCATAGACCTAAGAAAAAGTCAAATTTTTCTTTTGAATTCTTAAAAAAGAACATGAAAATTATGATATCTTAGCGACATTTCTAAGAAAATATGAAAAGAAAAAAGAAAAAAAAAAACATTTAAAAAAAATGAGAAAACAAATTAAAGAGATCTGTCTTAACGACATTCACGAAAGTAACGACTATTTTTAATTTGATCTTTAAGAAACTTGTACCGGCCATCTGTCGGTTACAAAGAAGCCATACATCTTATTTTCATACAAAGAGAGTCCTCTCTCTCGAATCAATCAGATCATTCAAGTCATTTTTCAGATCTGTCTTTTTCTTCTGAAAATTTTTTTTCAAAAATAGAGCATCATCTGTTTAACCAACCAGGAAGTCATATTAAAACTAAATTAAATGATGGGAACAGAATTCGAAGCATCCTTTTCTTAATAAAGTATCCAATTAATGGAAATTAAGAGCTCTCTCTCTTCACAAAATGGTTTTCAGAAAAAATCTGTCCAGCATCCAGAAAGTATTAACTAAAGGACCTTTTTTTTTTTTTCAAAGTAACGTCATTCAAATTAAAAATTTGATCTTCAGAGAAAACTTGTACTGACCATCTGTTGTTATTTGCTTTTTTTAAACAAGTCAGTTACAAAGAAGCCAAGCATCTTATTTTCATCTCTGTCAGACAGTGTGATAAGCGCTAATTTCATTTCACTGTGTTGCATTCAAACTAGTCAGTTCATCTCCAGCTCCGTGTTGGCAAGCAATAATTTCATTTCCTAAACCTAATCTCTGTCACTCATTACAGAAAAATGTTTGAAGTTTTTATTTGTATTATAAATTTAGAAGAGATTAGCCTACATTTCATTACTGTTTCAGGAAATGATGAAGTGTTAATCTTTGAAAGACTCGAAATTCAAAATAATATTCATATGCCTTTTCATGAAGATTTTATGAATATTTACTATATGAATCTTGCCGAACTTATAATGTTCAACTTATCAAATTTCGAAATTATTAATTTTCGGATTTATAGTGAAGAAAATATAATTAAACTTCATTATACTAAAACTGACATGATTTTCGAACCAATTCAATCAAATGCAATTTCTTCTAGTGACGGAGAATTAGATCACAATTTAGAAAATGAATTTAACGTAGAACATGAAGTCCAAAATTCATCAGTCAGTTCGACAACAAATTAAGGTAAGCTTTTTTTTATTACATATATTTTATGTCTCTAAATTTTATTATCAAACAATTATAATTATTCACGAAATCTGTCATTCGATGTTGTGAACAAATACTCCACTACCATTTGGTGCGAAAATTCATTCTCAAAGACAATGTATACCCTTGTTTGTTTGGGTTTTTTTTTAGTATAAAAATTGATTCTCAAATATTTTATTTCTCTAAACTTCATTATCAAATAATTATAATTTTTCACAAAACCTATCATTCGATGTTGCGAACAAAACATTCTACTCAACTAGCATTTGATATGAAAATTCAGTCTCAAAGACAGTGTATATCCTTGTTTTTTAGTACAAAAATTGATTCTCAAAGATAAATGCGTACCAAAAATTCTATTCTCGAGGACAAATGTGCGCCTAACCCTTGTTTATACGTTCTGAAAAACGTAACCTTATTGTTTGTACCCTTATTTTTTTAGTACAAAGAATGATTCGCAAGTGGACCAAAAATTTGATTCCCAACGACAAAACTGTTTTCGTTCATCATACTCAATTCTCCAGGACAAAAGTGAATTGATTCTCAAGGCGTACCAAAAATTTTATTCTCGAGGACAAAAGTGCACCAAACCCTTGTTTTTACTGGGTTTCATAGTATATATATTACTACTGACGTGTGCGCGGTGGAATGGACAAGTTCTCATTAAACTCATTCTCTGATCCATCTTTGGCGTATTTATTTTTGTCTTTGCAATTGTGCTGTTTTTAAATGAAAATTTTATCAGGTGACTAAATTTCATTGGTTAAAATAAACTATTAGGGTTGTGAAAAGGTTTTTTTTTTTTTTTTTTTTTTATCAATCACTCAAAAGAAAACAAAATATTTTTTCTGTATTATTTCAATTACTCACGATTTCATTTAGTTAAATTATTTGCTTTCGTTTCAATCGTGAAGCTTATTTTAAAACTAATTAATTTCTTTTACAGTTCTAACAGAATGATGATGATGATTCCATTTTCACAAGCCAGTAAGTCAACACTCGCCATATTAACCAACACATTTGATGATGAGAGTCCAATTGATCTGAGCCTCCACTGTCAGAGCCCGGAGGAAGTGGAGAAAAATATTAACATCACTGGGGCCTGTGAGCATCTGATGATGAATCTCTGGTAGATTTGAAAGCCTTCATTTCTTTTTAATTTTTATTTTAAATTTATTTGTGTGTTTTTTATATTTTATTTTATTTATAACCATGCTTTTAAACGCACGTAAAATAATTTTTTAATCATCAGAAGTATCTGGAAATTCTCGAAGAAACTGAACGATGATGGATCTACTAAGAGGTTTAAAGCTCGATTAGTGGCAGCAGGTTGTAATCAACACTCAGGTATTGATTATGAAGAAACTTTCAGTCCTGTAATTAAACATCAATCAATCAGACTCATTCTAAGCATTTATCTTAAGTTTATAATAAATTTTATAAAAATTAGGATGTTTATTGTCTATATAATTTATATTAGCTTAAATTTTTAATATACATTATAAACAAATAACATATTGTATTATCTATTGAGTTTTTATTGTCTTTTATTTTATAATATTATATTATTTTTATAATATGTATATACTAGAAACGTTAACAATACATTTACACTATTCTGTCTAAAATTGATCTCAATTTACTTATGTTATTTTTTTTTTTCCATTCAGATGGCAAGATAAAAAAAATTGAATGATGAAGAAATTGCTCTTCTTCTGGCAGTTGATGTTTCTGATGTAGAAATAGAATCATCAAGTGATGAGGACGAAGCAGCAGTTGCTGATATTCTAGTAATGAATTCAAACAATCCTCAGCCATCAACATCGTTCAATGAACTACCTAAAATAGGAGTCCCCGTTGAACAGTATGAAACAGATTACGAATCTGACATTGAAGATCCCGAGTGTCTTCCTGTGACATCGAGTAGCAAACGAGATAACAAAAAATTACGGTGGACACACAGGGACATTCAAAGTTATGATGTCACTTACAAAGAAAATTTCTCGCCACCCCCTGAAAAAGATCCGACACCGTTAGAGTATTTTAAATTTTTCTGTGATGACAATATCTTCAAAGATTTTGCTGAACAGACTAATTTATACTCATGTGAAGTAACAGGGACACCAGTAAAAACTGATGTTCATGAAATGGAGCAGTTTGTGGGAATCCACTTGCTAACAAGCTTGGTGCGCATGCCGTCTTACAGACAGTACTGGGCAAACGATACAAGATATCCTCTGATAGCAGACACCATGACACGCACAAGATTTGATAACCTAAATACGTTTTTTTCACCTAAGTGACAATTCCAAAATGGTCCCTCGTGGCAGTCCTGGCCATGATAAGATTTTTAAGATTCGTCCCCTTGTCAATGCATTGAAGAGCAACATGAAGAAAATTGAAAGAAGAGCACCTGAGTGTCGATGAGTTTCTTATTCCTTTTAAAGGCCGAAGTTGCCTAAAACAATATATACAGAGTAAGCCACATAAATGGGGATTCAAAGTCTTTGCTGTGGCTGGATCCAGCGGTATCATTTATGACTTTGAAATGTATGTCGGTAAGGATACCACTACTGAGAAATCTGTGTTGGGAATCAGTGGTGATATTGTGTTGTGACTGACCGAAGATCTTCCGGAGGGACATAATTTTAAAATTTATACCGACAATTGGTTTTCTTCTTATGCATTGGCAGTAGCCCTGAAGAATCGTGGTATTCTCACTGTGGGAACTGTCAGAAGTAACAGAGTATCAAACTGTCCTCTGAAGACTGATAAAATGCTGAAGTTGGAAGGTAGAGGAAGCTTTGATTTCAAAACAGATGTATAGAACAACATTACTGTAACAAAGTGGTATGACAACAAATGTGTTTACATTATATCAACATTTGCTGGAGTACAACCTGTTACAAATGTAAAAGGTGGTCAGTTCAAACCAAATCTTTCATTGAAGTGCCACGACCTGCAATTGTGAGTCGGTACAATGAAGGGATGGGTGGAGTTGACTTGCATGACATGCTTGTTGCTTGCTACCGTGTTGACATGAAAGGTAGGCGTTTCTATCTTAGGATAGTATTTCACCTAATAGACGTGTGTTGTCAATGCTTGGCTGTTGTATAGGCGACACTTAGGCCAAAAAATGGAGAAGAAGCACATGTCTTTGCTTGCATTTCGGTCGCAAATTGTTCATGGGTTGATCTCGGCTGGAAAGCAGGAAAAGCGGAAGAGGGGTAGACCAAGTAATGAACATCCCAATAAACGGAAGCAGTTAGTGCCTCGTCCAATTTTAGATGTCCTAGGACATTGGCCTGAACATATAGAAAAAAAGCAACACTGCAAGCTATGCATAAAGGCATACTGTAGAGTGAAGTGCACAAAATGTAACGTAGAGTTGTGTTTAACAAAAGAGCATAATTGCTTTAAAAAATTTCATTTACACTGAACTAAAAAATGTTAAGTCTCACAATTATTCTGTTAAATAATAAATTTTCACATGTATTTAGTGAAATCTATTTTCTGTATGAGTTTTTAAGTACATATCATAAAAGAGATATTAATTTTAATTTTATGTATATTTTTGGATTTAGTGTGACATGATTACAAAATTATGTTCCACTTCTTATCATTTTTTTTTACGCAAAGTCATGATTTCTTTTAATAAATTATTTGTTGAATAAGAATATTGAGTGCTTTATATCAACTAATTATTTATTTTAGCTCATTAGAAATACTTTTTGAACTTACAAATACTTTTTTTTAGTGGCAAAAGCCAATCCAGTAATATGAGAGTATGAATTGGAAGCGTCATTTTCATAATCCGAAGAAAGGATATACAGATATTAAAATAATAACTTCATTAAATAATAATCAAAACTTAAGTCAATGAAAGTAAACACTGTATTTGACTCTGTTAGGGCATTCTATTTTATTAAAAAAATTTTTGGCACCTATAACTACACTTACTTCTCTGCATTGCACTATTGCAATGTATTACCCTTTTAAGGCCCAATGATGCCAAATGGCATCATCATGGATTTCATATTTAGGGATGGATACAAATGAAATAAATGAAATTTTTAGTATCTTGGGATCATTTTTACACAAAATTTAGGATTCAATATTTTTTTTTAATCTCTGAATTAATTCGGGCCTTAAAGGGTTAAAAGTTTTGCCTCAGCTGAAATCAAAGTTCAATGCTAATAAACTCATCATATAGACCGACTCTTGCGCTGGACAAAACAAAAATTTTCATATTGTAACCCTTGGGATTTACTTGGTGAAAATGAAAGTTTTTGACTCAATAACACACAGATTTTTCATACCAGGACACTCATACATGGCTTCAGATAAAAAAAGTTCTTTCCTTTACTGCCAAACAATTCCAACATATATTGGATGCAGAAAACCAACCCAATGAAGGAAAAAGACCAACTTGAATTGCAGAAATTAATCCGTGGGTTGAAGAAAAACATGTCTGATTGCATCTTTAGAAAAAGAATCCAACTTCAATCAATCCAATCTATTTTCGGTCTTTAGACAGGATTTAATAATAAATTTAAATCATGTCTATTGAGCGCTACATAGTCTTAGTTAATGCTGGTTATCCTGTAGAAGAGTTGTTACTATAAATTTTTACGAACGTAAATGTAATTTTTTTGATAACTATAAAAATGTAGTCTTGTGATCTATTTTATTTCTTCTTTTTTATTTATCACTTTTGTAAGTTTCCTAATATTAGGTAAAAAAAAATAAATTAAGATGGATATAAATCAATAAGAGGGGAAAAAAAACTCACTACTTTTACCTTCAATTGGAAGAATGAAAGAACAAGCACCTTTAATTGGAAGAAAAAAAAATACCGATTTAAATTGGTTTGACAGGAATTCTAGATTAAAAGAATTGAAAATTATTGGAATTGGAATTGTTGAAAACTAAAAGTAAAACTTTGAATAAACTTTATTTAATTTTCAAACTTTTATATTTATAAAAGACAAATTTTTAATATTATAAATTTCGTAAGTTCCATTATTCTTTATTGGACTAAGTAGCCTAACGGGATTTTATTATGAGAGAACCATAAAAGGTTTATTTATGTATATTTGTATAATATGTAAATAGAATATGTAAACATGTATGTAATCCAGGCATTTATGATCAAGTAGCCATGCCTTGATAAGTTGATCTTTTGTTATTATTGGTGATGCATGCCGACGACTTCCGGTTGTATAGTTGAAGAATGTGCTTTGCCTGTGTAAGATATGATGTTGCCTGTGCGTTTAAATGGATCAAAGTAAAGACTATATTTTATAAGTAAGCCTCTGGAATCTCATTTATTACATTTTTATAGATTTAAGTTACAATTAATGAAGCATGGCAGAAAATACCGAAATGGATGTCAGCGGCCATAACCTCACTATAACGAAGTTGACTCCAGACAATTATGATGTTTTGTAGATGAAACAGAACCAATCCCAGCAAAAGAAGATGACGAGAAAGTCAAGCGTTTGTACAAAATGCATAGTGAACGAGAGCATGCACTGAATTATCGGTCGCCTGAAATGTGGGCGTAGCAGAGGTACGTATCCGAGGAACTTGGAATTGCCTATAGTGTCATCTCTAGACTTTGGCAACGATTCAAAGATGATGGAAATTGCAGTAGATGTTACAGTACAGGTTGTCCCCGAGTTACAACGCCCAATGAAGACCGGTATTTGGCAGTAACTGCCAAAAGAAGCAGACGGACCTGTGTTGTCAGCTACCTGCAGCCACGGGTTCCACAGTTTCCAGGCAAACCATATACGAATGTTTGGGAAATATTGGTCTATACGCTCGCTGGCCAGTCAGATGTGTTCCACTCACAGCAACTCCCTGTCGCCAGCGATTAGCCTGGAGCAGAGAACATGCAATGTGGACATCGGCACAGTGGATGTATGTGATGTTTTCTAACGAGTCCAGGTTTACCTTGCAATCTGATTCACGTCAAACTTTCATATGGAGAATGCCAGGTACCAGTTACCACCAAGTTATCATCACTGAACGACATCGTTACAGTGGTGCAGGATTGCTCGTTTGGGGTGGAATTATACTGGGCTCCAGAACAGATCTGCATGTTCAAATTGGAACCATGACAGGCCAATTGTATCGGGACATTATTCTGGAATGACATGTTTGTTTTGTTTCTGAACCATTATTTGCCGGAACTGGCATTATCCTTAATTTCTGGACATGAGTGTAGATTAATTAAGTGTTATAAGGTTCTATCTGATATTTGCAGTCTCTGGTATCAGCCCAAGATGAGTCAACATCAGCCTAAAAAATAATTTTTGTATGCACTGTGTCGGAAGGCTCGCATACCAAAAAGTTTGATTCTACATACAGTAGGGTAGGGAGTACAATTTTTCAAATCTTTGAAGCCTATTTCCCACAAAAAGCTCATGATGCACATACAACCCAGTAATTCTAAGGCAGTGATTTGTAATTGATGTTACAAGTGAAGCACCCCATGCCATAACTTGCCTTATCCACTTTTTCGCCGAAATTGAGATAGCTATAGCACTGGATTCCTTGGGTTAATCCTTATATGTTTGTGATAAACATATCGTGCTAAACCTAGTCTTTTCATGTTAAAATGAGCACAGAAAACCCAGTGTCATAGCAAAACTTGACTTTTCCAACGCACCCGTTATTCCTAAACTGGTCTAATCCAACTGGCCAATCACAGCTCAGCTGGGAGGTCACGTGAGTACCCGGCAGCCATTGTGTGTGATTCTTAACCGTGTCAAAGTGTGTTCTTTACTGTTGATGTTTTAGTTATTAAAGGAATACTGTTTCTTTATTTGATAAAAGTTTTAGAATGAATACTTGTATAACTCCAGCAGAAAAGGGGAAAGGTAGGAAGAGGAAGGCAGACCCCGCAAACTGGAAGAGAACCATTGCAAAACGCCAAAGATAGGACGCTGTTGTTTACTTCAGTACTAGGCCTAACAAGTATTTAATGTAAAAAGCATAAAATTCGACGGTTTCTTTTGCATGAATATTTATACTTTAACACAAGGATTTAATACATAATTCATCATTATGGTGTAAAGGTAATTGAAATTTTACTACACTACAACAGCGTACTACATATATTTTTTTTGTTTTGGGTACACGTCAAAGGAATGTAACAGTCTAAGGATGGGAGATGTCAGGAGTTTCATGATAACTTTCACAAGGTAACTGACAAGCCCACCCAAGACTCATTCATTTTAAAGTACATTGGAATACGTCAACCAGTTAGAAGAAGGTCTACAAAGGAGTGTAGCTCTAAGAAAGGTATTTCTGTTAACCACTATGTAAAAGTTAAGAATTCTACTGCATTTAAACTTCAATTGTGCCAAAAAACATTTCTTGGAATCTTACATATTTCAAAAGATAAGAGTGCAGAGGATTGCTCGCAATCATTTAAATACGGGTGAAATGCCTAGGGAAAAACACGGTGGTGATAAACTGTCACAGATGTACACAGCAAAAAAAAGCATCAGTCAGACAGTTTATTGAAGGTTTAATAATAATCTGCATTATAAATTTCACAGCAAAGTTATTTATTTCGTATTTAGATCTACCTTTTTAGGATTTGAGATTTACACTTTAACAGATGTTCCTACCTTATCTTCATTGCACAATCGTCAAATACAGATCACATCAATGGCTAAAAAAGGCAACTTTTAAATGTATCACTTCTCCCATCTCAATAGTTAACAGATTCTGGCTCTCTTCTTGGTCAACAATCCAAGTTTCATAGCTTGGTTGGTTGAAAGTCCTTGCTAACGAAACAAGAGGATTCCAGATGAACTGCATCAGTAAACATACTTCTGTTTAAAACAGAGAAGGAAATTAAAAGGAAAAAAAAAAGGAAGAGGTAATACCATGCTTTTATAATATCAAAAAAGAATTAACAACAACAAACAAACAAAAATAATGCCTTAAAAGAATTAAATAACACAAGTCAACAGTAAGAGCAATTCTACAGTATGCAGGCTGTCTAGCAAGCTTAAATTTTACTTGTTAAAATAAAGTAATATACCATCTGTAACATAATATATAAAAATAATTTATTCCTACTGTCATTACAGTGAAACTACACAACCGAAGAACAATTTGGCTGTATTATGGTGATCGTTATGCAATTTTAAAATATAAAAAAAAGATATTATAATACAAAAAATAAGCAACAACAATAGTCATCAACAATAAAGTATATCTAATAAATAAATAAACAAATAAATAAAGGCTTTTTTTATGGGGGGGGGGGTTTAAAATAACACATCTAAGAAGGATGATGCAGTTCAAGTAACAAATGCTCAGAGAACATTTGTATATCACATTAAATAATGAAGAAATGCAATTGGAAAGTTAAGGAAAAGAAGGCCTTCATGTACATTTATAGTTTTTAACTTAAGATTCTGTTTGCTCACTAATAAACAGTATGAATTAGTCCTTATAATTTTTACTTAAAGGTTTTTAAGAACTCTGCTACAAATGTACTTTAAGCATGCAAAACTTGCATATTGAAGATTTAATTCCTTTCTGTATCATAGTAGTTTTACACTTTTAATGCCAAAAATTTTTTTTTGTTGCCCTTTCGGAAAAATAAGTGACCAATCATTTTCTGCTAATGAAGTATTCATAATAAATTATTTTTTTAAGCTTAATAAGGATTTATTAAGATTATGAACATTTAATCTTCTGGGAATTCTCTCTCTCAGTCACACGAGGCTTCAGGTGAGCGGATTACCAATTCTGTTTTCACTACAACAATGCATTATGAAATATGCATATAACAATTAGCATGACATCAATTTATTTCTCATTCTGGAATAAAAACAAAATTTATTAGAATTGTAATATTATATTACGTATAACTGACTTATAAACAATGCATATTAAAAGAGCAAATTTCCAGTATGATTCAACACTACTAACTCAATACTATTTCAATATTAGTGTTTGAAGAAGAGGGAAGAATAAGTTACAATACCTATAAAGCAATTATCTTTTCATTGGCAAGCTATCTACAAAGCTGGGTCATGTGAAATCAATCAGGGCGGTTGCTCGACCATCTTGTTAATTATATTTAGATTTTCACCCTTACTAGTGCCCTTATGTAACTTGCTCAAAAGTATTTTTGTTTTATTTTTATCTGCCACCATCTTTGATTTAGGCTCATTTTTTCGTCAGTGCAATAAGCAAAAATAAGGGTTTGCAATGGCATAGAAAAAAGGCTGCTGTGTGGCTTCTATATAAGATAGAAAGTTGTGGTTTGCACTGTCTTAATACAGAGATCCTGGCCTTTCAGTAACTGTTTCTAAATGGAAGATATGTCTTTGATAAGTTAGACATTAAAGTTTGCTTTCGGAATGAGGAATTTTGCTGGTTTTAAAGGTGTGTAAAAATGAAAAGGGCTTGAAGCCACAGGATAGTTCTTTTAGTTATACAAGAACTATAACAAAGATGGTGGCAGATAAAACTAAAACAAAAATACTTTTGAGCAAGTTACATAAGGGCACTAGTAAGGGTGAAAATATAAAAAAAATTAACACAATGGTAAAGCAACCATTTAATTAAAATTGGCTGATTTCATAGGAATGACCCAGCTTTCGATACATAAGGGAAAAATGTTTTGGATAGTTTTAACTTTTATTCATATTTTCAATCATACATCCAGTTCTGATAATTTTCAAAACAATTATTCGAAGTAAACAATATCCAATTCACACAAACCATCATCTTTTAAAGTCGTGAAAAAATATATCTATTCTGTGAATGGAGTCTTCAGATGGTCTTCAGCATAAGTGAACCAAAATCATTGGCATCTTCACAAGAAACAATAGGGGAAAATAATAATAATAATTTCCTATATTTTAGAATTTAATTTTTGAAGAAAATTAATGAAGTTAAAATCACAGAATTCAAAATGATAGAATTTTTGAAAAAAAAGATTCCAGAACATTGGCTAATTAGTCGTATTTAAAGCATTCTTTCTTTTTATTTATTTATTTATTATATTGTCCTATAAAAATAAAACTTAATAATTTCCATGGTAAATCTATACGAATTGTAAGAAAAAATATTCTATAGTTATGTTTATTAAAATCAATCATAGATAATTAACATTAGCAATTCTTAGTAATTTTTATACTCTTTACAATTTATTATGTCCTTCAGAAAAAATTGCTTTAATTCTCTTTAATGCATAATAAATCTAAAACAATTACAAATATATGTTCGTTCAATTTTTAATTTTTAGGCTTCCGTCTTTTTTAATATTTCAGGATTTCTTTTTTATTAGTTACCAATGTATTTTGATGACCAGGAAAGTTACTCTGGTAATATTTCATTATTGAAGTTAATATTTACGGGAGTATATTTGAAACAGTTCATTTAGTCACTTTAAGATTTCAGTCGAATTTAATTAGTTAATGTTGCTCAATAAAACACGCATTTTAAAATCCAACAGGATAGGTTTTCATGAAATCTCACCTGTGGAATTAAGGCAAATTTTATTGTTTTCTGGATGAAAAAGATTCATAAATACATATTTGGAATAAAAGTGATGGAAAACCCCGGTTTTTTTGACAGTTTTTAAGAAAATTCGAGATTTCTTTCGAACTCCAAATGCTTTTAAGACCGCTATTTTCATTTTTTTATACGTGTGCTTAAGTCCTGCTTTAAATTCAAATTTTCTTGGAAAATCTTTTTTTTTTTTTTTTCATTATTTTTTATCACTTTATTCCTAGGAAGTACTAACGAATCGTTTTCTTCCTTTAAATTAGCCCTAATTCGTCAGTGAGATTTCGTAAAACATTACTTCAAACAGTAACGAAATATCGATTTTCATGTAGAACACCAAACCATTGAATTAAAGACGAATTTTGGAAGCAAACGATTCCAAACATTTACTACAAGTCCTGCCTTCAAAATGTTCATCCGCTGCCCTGCCACGTCAATCTCGAACTTTGTTTAAAAAAAAAGAAAAGACAGTTTTCCATCGGTATTTTGGAATCGTTTGGTTCGAAATTCAAGAATGTTCGTCTTAATTCAGTGGTGTTCCACATAAGAACCACGATATCAAATTCAAGAAATAAAATTTTAAGAAAAAACTCACAAAATACTCAGTAGTTGTAACTGACAGCCATGTTTGCTCCGACAATGGATTTGAAAAACTTTATATATTTGCTCTTATTCTGAATCATGTGTCTTTTTAATCTCGTGTCACTAATGAAAATAATTATCTGTTCTCTTACCTAGATTAATAGAAAAAATGCTCGAACTAATTTCAAACTTACTTCATTCTGCAAAATAAAGTAGCTTCCTTCAGTAACCCCGGGCGTGGTCAATAGCAAAGTTGAAAGAATGTGAAGCCAAGCAACGAAAGCCTGACGTCACAAGGCTCCCATCGCGAGGCCGACGAGAAACAGGTTTTCTCGTCGGCCGCGGCTCTCATTGACCTCGCTCCCATGCACAAGCAGCTGCTGTCTCTACACGCGTAGAGACGGCTGTGTCCCATGACCAACTTGCCTTGATCTCCAGGCAGAATTGTAATAAAGAATTTTTCGGGAGGGAGCTCTTTGTGTTTGGGGAAGAAAAGGGGACAAATTTAAAATTTACACTTGTACCTTCGAATAATTGCACTCTTATTGTTGCAAATAATGCATACAATGCCAATAAGTTAAAAAAGATTTTATTTATTTTTATATTTTTTAAAATATAAAATAATTACACTGATATGTATTGTCCCGGGGGGGGGGGGGGCATTCTGGGGGGGAGCCAGTCCCTCCCCCCCGTTACGCCTATGTCTCCAGGCAAAGAAAAAGAAGAACATGCGGCCGCATGTAGTGTGCACATGAAGTTTCTCGCCAGTTATCCTTTTGGCGAGTTTTTCATTGTTTATTTTAGCTTTCAAGCTCCTTATTGATTCGGACAAAATAAATATCCTCCTTTCTATCTCTTTATTCCAGGGGCCTTGGATCCAAGGAGTAACTTACTCGTTGCTTGGATTGCAACGATCTCAAGTTGGAAATTCCTCTATTCAAATAATGAGTAGAGATTCATTTCTTGAAAAAAAAATAATAATTACTAAGAATTAAAACGAAAATTAGCAAAACAACTTGTATTAAATTTAGAAGCAGCCTGAAACAATGACTAAAAAAAATAAATAAATCAAAAAAGAACTTTCAAAGATGATACTGAGACATCAATATATATAATCTACTAGCTGTACCCGGCATGCGTTGCAATGCCACTCAAAGAAAGAAAGGGCTCATAAGAAGGGGCCGTAAATATAAGGTCCCGGTGACGGTCGGGTGTGGGACACTTATGCCCTTGTGTCGCCATCCCCCCACCTAATTGTGGTTTCCCTGCCCCCCCATAGGAGAGTGAAGTTTTCCCTTTTTGCAATTGACTTGGGGGGGGCCCGAGAAAGGGCCCTAAATATAAGGTCCCGGTGTCGGTAGGGGGTGGGACACTTCAGCCTTTGTGTTGGCTTCCTCCCACCCAAGTGTGGTGTCCCTGCCCCAAATAGGAGAGGGAATTTTTCTCTTTTTTGCAATTGACTTGGGGGGCCCGAGAAGAGGCCCTAAATATAAGATCCCGGTGTCGGTCGGGGGTGGGACACTTCAGTCTTTGTGTTGGCTTCCTCCTACCCAAGTGAGGTGTCCCTGCCCCAAATAGGAGAGCGAATTTTTCCCTTTTTTGCAATTGACTTGGGGGGCCCGAGAAGGGGCCCTAAATATAAGGTCCCGGTGTCGTTCGGGGGTGGGACACTTCAGCCTTTGTGTTGGCTTCCTCCCACCCACGTGAGGTGTCCCTGCCCCAAATAGGAGAGCGAATTTTTCTCTTTTTTGCAATTGACTTGGGGGCCCGAGAAGGGGCCCTAAATATAAGTTCCCGGTGTTGGTCGGGGGTGGGATACTTCAGCCTTTGTGTTGCCTTCCTCCCACCCAAGTGTGGTGGCCCTGCCCCTCATAGGAGAGTGAATTTTTCACTTTATACAATATTTGTGTAGTTCTTATTTTCACCACCAGGTGGATATTGGGTTTTTCAGGGGTTTTACCCCTTTTCAACCCCTTGGGGGGGGGGGTCCGTGTTCTAAGGTAGCCTATCTTTTCCGCGGTGTCCTAAAGAGTAATTCTGCAAAGTTTGGTCCAGATAGGTCAAAGGGCCTATGAGTCTATAAAGGACAAAGAAAGAAAGAAAGAAAGAAACAAAGATACATTCATTTTTATATATATATAATCTATATACTTATAAAAAAGAATGTTTCTTTGTTTGTCCCGTATACACTCCTAGGCCCTTTGACCTATTTGGACCAAACTTTGCAGAAGTACACTTTAGGATCCTGCGCAAAAGATAGGCTACCTTAAACCGGGCATCCCCCCCCCCCCAGGGGTTGAAAAGGGGTAAAATCCGTGAAATATCCAAATATGCACCTGGTGGTTACAATGAGAACTAAATCCATTCATACATCCCATATTGCGTACCATTTATTAGATTGCGATGAAACTTTGGGGAGTTGTTGTGGGTACGCCTGATAAACTTTTTGAATTATAAACTGGGCCCTTATATTTAGGGCCCCCAAGTCTACTGCGAAAAATGAAAAATCCGCTCCCCTATGGGGGGGGGGCAGAGACACTACACTTGAGTGGGTGGAAGGCTATCTAAGTGTCCCACCCCCGACAGACACCGGGCCCTTATATTTAGGGCCCCTTCTAGGACCGCCCAAGTCTAATGCAAAATGTGTTATCCGCTCCCCTATGGGGTCACTGACACCACACTTGGGTGGGTGGAAGGTGACACAGCTACCTAAGTGTCCCACTCCCGACCGACACCGGGACCTAATATTTAGGGACCTTTCTTGGGCCCTCAAGTCTATACCAAAAAAGTGTAAAATCCGATCCCTATGGAGGCAGGGACACTTCCTGGATAAGATATTTTATCAAAAATAGAAAGAAGCAATGTCAAGTTGTGCAATTTCAATTGCAAATCTTACAGAATAACAAAATGCTCCTATACGTAGAATGTATATATCGTAGATTTCCACGAGATTTAACTTTGAGAAAAGCATGGATATTGAAATGTAATCGTGGGGATAATTTCAACCCGTTCACAATATTTGCGTGAAGAAGATTATCAGCGTGATCTGAAAGCTGAGTTACTGAGATTGAAGCCTAAAACATGTCTGCAGCCAGATGCAATTCCTTCATTAAATTTACCTGGTCAGAGTGCAATAAGGAATACGGATTTTATAATTAATCCCAATCAATCCTTATAGGGGAGGGCGGATCGGGCTGATGAGTCTCATGCAGGACGAAACGGTCGTTCCCAATTCCCTCCGATGCGCACAGTGGGGTATTTGACCGATCTAGCTGGCCAAAATTATTTCTGTAGTTTCAATGGTTCAAAACGTGTCTACCTACTGATTTATTGCATTTTAAGTGATTATCAATAGTTTTTATACAGAAAAATAAGATAATTGCATTTCCAAACGAACTACAGTAGACTCCCTCTTAACCGGACTTCGTTTAACCGGATCTCCTCTTTAACCGGCCGAATTTTTTATTATCTATAAAATGTAAAAAATAGCTAAAAATAAAAAAAACAAGTATTTCGTTATTTAGTATCGTTATCGCACGTATTTCAGATACGGGGTGGTCCCGGAATGTCAATATGACAGTTGGGGGGGGGGGGAATGCGGCTCAGTAATTGATAGGCACTTTTTGACCTTGACAATAGAAGGTATGTATTGTATGTATGTTTAATGGTATGTAACTTATAATGTAATACTAAAGTATAATACATTGAATAAAATGATGCAATATTTTAATTGTGTATTTATTTATAAGACAAATACATCCAAACTTTAATTTATTTCAGTTCTCCGGTTTAACCGGATTTTCGCTTAACCGGCTTACCTTCGGTCCCATTTAAGCCGGTTAAGAGGGAGTCTACTATGTTTAATGTTTTGTTTTAAAACGAAAATGCAATTATCCAAAGATAAATTCACCAAAATTGATCAGCCGGATGATTTTGAGTGCCATGGTTCTTCATCAGAAGATACCTCTACTTCTTCTGAGGATTCTGTATCTTCAGATACATCTTAGTATGGGTCCACACGTAAAGGTTCAGCTGAAGTAGCATTTCAAGCGTTTCCTTTAAGACAGGTTTTGATTTCTTCCTCGATATTGTCCTCATACCCGTTAAAAGAGGATCTGAGCTTAACAGTAGTCTGTTAAGAGGTTGCACGACTCACCACAAAACTTCCTTGCATAGTCCCGATTGCTGTACTACTTTTGGAATTTCAAAAAGTTTTTCTAACCAGTCACATTTTTTCAAGAAATGTATCTTCTTTCTTGGGAGCTGCCATCCACCTATATTTTAATTTAGACTTAATATATGAAAATGTGTGCTTCATTTTCTTTCTTTGTTCTTTTGAATAGTCTTCATAAGTGCAGAGATAATTTTCGACAAACTCCAATTTTTCATTAATGCTAGGTAAGTTTTGTTGCTGCATTATGTTAAATAGTTCTCTTCGAATCATTATTCTGATATCCGATGATCCTCAATCAAAATTAAGACAATTTAAAATTAAATTGAACTCGAGGTTGAAAAATTCACATTTTTATAGTATGTATTTATTGACCATAAATCATGGAAATTCTCGGAAAACCGCGGGAATCCGCGGCTGATTTTTGCGGAATTGTTTTTTATAATCCTGTATCTTTGTATTAAAACAAAAATCATTACCGGGACGCACCCTGAAGTATAACAAATCTCTTCGAGATTGTTAAAGTTGGTTAAAAAAAAACCAAAGAAAACACACTTTTTTCAAAACACTATATCTGAGTCAAAATCAAAATATTTAAAATAAAAATATTTCAAATATATGCACATTTAACTGCTTTATTACAATCCATAATGATTTGCTTTAAATTGTATTCCGAATGAAATATATTTAACGTAGAAAGTATGCCTACGCAACGAACGTCGAGAAAAGATTTGTGTAAATAACAAGACGATCAAGTTCAGACTTGTTCCATGCCACTGAGTTTGCGCAGAGGGGTGAGGCAGGGGTAGAATATTGTTCCCGGACTATTCCACAGCGTCATGGAAGCAATTATTTCTACTTAGAGTAAATTTTACGAAATCGACTTTTGTCCAGCTAGATCGGCCAAATACCCCACTGTGCGATGATTGAATCAGAAAGCCAATTTATTTATTCTTGTGCTGTCATTGTTTCTATTTTTGTTGTTTTGATTAAAACTTCCAGCACGTTAAATTTATTCCTTAGGTTAATTCACCTTGTTGAAACTTTAATTTCCTTACCAAAAAAAGTCTTTAATCCTATCACTTATTAGGAAAAGGTTTTTGGTTTGTGTAAAATAACACAACATTTATTGTTGATTTTTTTGGTTTCGGGGGTCACTTCTAGGTGTGCTGGAATCTTAAATTAAATCAGAAATCTTAAATTTTCAAAAGGATTCCTATCGTTCACCTGAATTTCTTTTTCTAATTTGTTATTTTCATCCACATCCATATCTTGTGTTTCATCTAGAACTAAATTGAACTCCTTATCATTTTCACCCCCTCTCTTTGCCAATATCCTCTTCTTTTTCATCTATAACTAATTTTTCCTCGTCGTAGTTATATTCATTGTTTTCAGTTTTCACTTTAATAGTTTGCTGAGGTTCTGCCAATAAAGAAGATGATTGTGTGAATCTATACAGGGTGTTTAAAAAAGACCTGTCAATATTTAAGGGATTGATTCCTGGGGTTATTGTAAGAGAAAAAGTTCCCATACATATGGGTCCGGAAACGCTTCATTTAGAAGGTATAGGGTGTTAAATGTATATGAGTTGTCTAGTTTTTCGGAAATTACTCCTACAATTGTCAAGATATCGCTGTGAAATTTGGAATGCTGCCTACCCTGTAGGAGATCAATAGTGTGAGTAGGTTAGCGACATTTAATATCTACAGGGTGATACATTTTCGGGGGTCAGGATCACTTTGTCCGTCACCCTGAACTTTCTTGTGTGACGCCACTGATCGGTAGCGATCAAGTATTTGGATTTCACATTGAATTTAGAAACATTGTTGTCTCTTGCATTTTGTCCGAGAACAGCATATGTTATGAGATACATGCGAAAATGTGATAAACAACACAGTCAATCTGTACCCGACCCTCGACAATATATCACCCTGTAGGGTAAAGTCTCCTAATTTGTACCGGTCCCTAAATTGTACCGCTATGATATCTTGTAACAGGTATGTCTTGTGGCGTCGGCACACGGCTAGTATCTTCACTGCGATGTACTGGCACTACTCTACTAGCCACATCTTTCTATGACCTGTTGTTTTAACACAGTCGACGTTTTCATGTTCTCTCTGTTTTTGAAGTTATTGATAAGGAAAACCTAAGGCCCCATACAACACAAATTATGTACAAGAACTAATTTATACATAGTCTAAGATTCTCAACTTAGTTGGCATTAAAATAGCATGTTTGTATTAAAAATTAGATTCTTCAGTAATGAAGGAATACATATAGAGTTCAAAATGGCGACGTCTCCTAAATTGTACCAACCAAGTTATCTTAAATTGTACCGGTACAATTTAAGATAATATTTTCCAAAAAACGTTAAAATTTATGTTTTCATTTGCACCAAGGCTTAAAAATGCATTATGTGTATTATGTTAAGGCTTAAAATTAAAATGTGTATTATGTTACTCAATTTTTTCAATTTTTGTACATTACTGACCGAATTTAAATTTTTATTCGAATTTTTTAATAGGTTTTGAGTTATAGTTAGAGTAGTTTTTTTAAGTAAGAAATATGAATATTACAGTTCAATAGAAATTAAATCTACATTTAAAATAATTTTATATGAGGAAATTATAACTGAAAAAATTAAATGGCCTTCTTAATTATCATTCTAACTAACTTAACAATACGCTCAATTCTCATATAATTTAAATAGCCTATTTTTTTTCTTATTATTATTATGGATGCACAATTTGGTCCTTCAACGTTTAAACATCAAGTAGGAGCCATTACTAATCTTTTTGAGTCTGAATAAATTGGAGTAAATAAATATTTTTTTGAAAGAAAAAAAAATTATAATATTCACTCCCCCCCCCCCCCGAAATTTCAGCTGTTTCTAATCAAGTACTACCTAAATGTTGTTGGCAAAATAATAATAATAAAACAATATTAATAAAACATAAGCCGTCTTTGTACAAACTCATCTTTTACAGAAATTATGTGCCTGGTACATTTTAGGGGAAGGGTGGTACAATTTAGGGAACGGTTTCCTAAATTGTACCAGTTGACATATTTTTTCTTTTTGTTGAAAACTATGTATTAAACATATTGAAATATTTGCTCAAATACGTGAAAAGCTTCAAAATCCATTGCTTTGTGTTGTTTAAAGTCTAAAAAAGTTCTTGCCCAACCAATTAAGGAAAAAAATGGAATTTAGTAAAAATGGTACAATTTAGGAGACCTTACCCTACATATGAGATAGTAGTATTGTGTAATATATTTGAGGTTTCATCGTATAACGCGTTGTTTCCGAAATAACAAATAAAAACCATGTGAATGCAACTACATTTACAAAACAAAACCGAATGCAAATATGTGCAATAAGTACCAATATTTTATTTCCAAAAATTACAAAAAATGTACAAAGTAACCACCTCCAGCTCGAATGCATGAGTCCAATCGTCTCCTCATCGATTGACGAACTCTCTCAAAAATACCAGGGTCGTGTCGTATTGTGTTACACCCAATGATGATGCGATTTCGTAAATCCTCGTCGGTTTCAACAGGAGTTGCGTACACCAAGGACTTGAGATGGTCCCGTTAGGAAAAAATCCAAGGGGTTTAGGTCCGGCGATCGTGCATAAATGAGGTCCACCTCGGCCAATCCAGCGATTTCCGTATGTTACTCTTAAAAACTCTCGGGCGACCCTATTGAAATGGGCTGGTGCACCGTCATCCATAAACCACATTGTATTGTCCTCAAAATGAAAGTTGGCCGGCGGAAGTTTGAACTGCGCAGCCCTTCCGGTAGCTGATCAATTATGTTTTCCTGTCACAATGGACGACGTCGTCTGTTTTCACTGAGAAAGACATGTTGATAACGCCAAATTAAAACTTCTCTCGACTATTTAGCGCTATTTCAATACCAGTTGCTAACAATAAGTATTTATATAAATAAATAAATATATATTATTTATAAATACAATGCTCTTTTGCAAAGTAACAAGCGATTAGCACAATGGCGGCGTCCTGTCATAAAATCAGACGGAAGTTCCTGACCAGACAAATCGATGATACATGCGCAGATCTCACAAAAACAGGGCGGCCATCTCTCATTTGGAGGACAGTAGTTCGCATTGCTAATGGTACATCTTCCAACAACTCAGGAAGCGTGTTCTGCAAAAAGTGACGATATACCTCTCCGGTCAGCCTTCCTGATAGAAATACTGGACCAATCAGACAGTCACGTACAATAGCAGCCCAAACGTTCAAAGATAATTGATGCTGGAATTGATCTTGACATACCTTGTGTGGATTTTCATCAGCCCATAGAAAAATTTTTATTGCATTTCTCGAAAACATCGCTTCGTCGTTAAAAAGAATCAAACTCAATAGTTGGGGAATGCCAATCAATTTCTGCAGAAGCCATTATCAGAATGCAACACGACGTGGAAAATCAGCAGGAAGAAGTTCTTGAACGCGTTGGATGTGATATGGCTACAACAAATTCTCTCTCAGAATGTGCCAAACAGTTCCATTACTCACGTGTAATCTGGAATCCGTCGTATAGAGATTCGTGGATTTTCCGCAATCATGTTTAGCACATGCTCTTCCAGCTGTGGCGTTCTTCTCGGCTTTGATCCTCCATTTCGAACCAATTTCCCTGTTTCCCGCAGACGTCGGTGAATATTTTCGAACAATCTTCTGTCTGGAACATGCCGGTCAGGAATTCGTGCAATGTAAAAGCGCCGAGCTGCTAATGAATTGCTGTCAGCCAGACCATAAATAAAATTGATATCTATCATCTCGGCATTGATTCATGATTGGATTGTTCAACAATTCGACAAATACAAATGATGCAAGCTGCCATTCACCACTATTGTTGCACTAATGTGCACTTGCTTATTGTTAGGGAATAACAAGTTCAATCTAAATCGAAATGTTGGCAAAGGGAGAAAACGTGTTTATTGTCAATTGATGTTCAATAAACACGTTGTAAGTCTTAAATATTTCCTTCGATGATAGGCCCATACTTCTGTTAGTGCATTGTTTTTGTAAATGTACTTGCATTAATATGGTTTTTAATTTGTTATTTCGGAAACTATGCATTGTACGATGCAACCTCAACTGACAATACACAACAATACTACCTCATATGTACAGGGTGATACATTGTAGATGGTCGGGTACAGTCTAACACATTTTCGCATGTATCTCACAACATATGCTGTTCTCGGACAAAATGCAAGAGACAACAATGTTTCTAAATTCAATGTGAAATCCAAATACTTGATCGCTACCAATCAGTAGCGTCACACAAGAAAGTTCGGGAGGGACAAAGTGAACCTGACCCCTGCAAATATATCATCCTTAAGATATTAAATGTCGCTAACCTTCTCACATTATTGATCTCATACAGGGTAGGCAGCATTCCGAATTTCACAGCGATATCTTGACAATTGTAGGAGTAATTTCCGAAAAACTAGAAAACTCATAAAACTTTAATACCCTGTACCTTCTAAACGAAGCGTTTCCGGACCCATATGTATGAGAACTTTTTCTCTTACAATAACTTCAGGAATCCAGAGCAAAGGCAACTCTCCCGACAATGGCAACTTCCCAGTCACAATAATGAAGCCCTTTGAAAACCTTTTCGTTACATTGGCGGAACCATTCTGAACGGCGTTTGACATCACGATGAAAATTGCATGTGGTTTGTTACAGTTGTTGAGATACACCCAACCTTCATCCAAAGTCACAACATACTTCCATTTTTCGCCTGACAAATGCTCTTCATACAACTTTCGACTGTTTGTCTTATGTTCGGCGATGTGTCGAGGTAATTTGTAGTGCTTCTTTAGATGCAGTTCCCTATGAATTCTGCGTGTTGTGGTTGTTTTGGAAACTCCCGTTCGTTCTGCAAGACTTCTATGGGTGCTGGGATTTTCTTTCATAATGTTTGGATGAAACATTATGAACACAGCTGGAGTGGCAGCGCGTCGTGGATGTGGTTTGCTGCCCTCGGGTTTCTTCCTCACTGCATTAACAGTCTTCAAACGTGACTTAGCAATCATTCGACTAATAACGGACTTGGAAGTTTTAAAATTTCGTTGCTTATACATTTTAATATTCTGGAATAAGAATATTTCGCATTGGAAAGGGCTACAACGTACCATTCCCATCAAATCGATGCTCGTGGAGCTATTCGAACACACAACGCTAATGCACATATGTTAATACTGACTTCACTCCCTCAGCAACAAAAGCAAACAACAGGATTTCCGGTTCAATTCATGTGCGCATAACAATGCGCTGTTGAAAACGTTCTGATTAACGTGGTTCAATCCTCCGTATATGGTGTTCAAACAGGAGCGGTCTGGCATCATTGGGGGCCTTTCGGCTGGAAACAAATTTTGGGCCCTTTAGGCTTTACTTACCGGGGGGGGGGGTCTGGGGAAGGAATTAAGGGTTATATTTATTACTACACATTAATATTTTTATTATTTTATATTTATTACTATACAATAATATTGTCATTATTTGTACTATTTTTTTTTTTTTTTGATCGCGAATCGGCTAACTACGGACCATGCGCTAGCCCAACCTCACAACGTCAGGAAGAGACTAGAATATTCAAAGGGCGACGAGATTCTCATCTCGACCTGAATAACCCTGAAATTGTAAGTCCAGGGAGAAACGGAAAAAAACTCTGAAGAAAAATCAAACATCCTTGCCCGTGCTGGGATTCGAACTCAGGTTATCGGCGTATATGCCACACGGCAGACCGCCATCTAGACAGCTCGATTTCTGTGTACAATATATTAATATACAGAAATATTTATAAATAATGCAAATAATGACAAACTTTTAATGCATTCTACATATTTATTCAAAATTATCAAAAGTGATCAGATGAATAACAACTATTCAGCACCGGGGCCGTCAAAAGAGCCCGGGCTGAGATCTTAACCGAAACAAAAACCTATATAAATTAGTCTATCACTTTTAGGTTTTTTTTATAATTAAGTATATTTTATATAAACTGTTTTTATGCTTTAACCATCTGCAAAGAGCTATTCTGCATTACAATGTTTGCATAGAGGGATTTTTTTTTCTAATTTTTTTCTAAACTTTTCGATAGAGCTGGAAAAAGCAGATGTTGATGTTAAGTTAATTAACTTTAAAACAATGCTAAAACTGTCTATGGCATGTTTAAAAGAGAAATAGGAAATACTGTGGTGTTTTGGTGATATTTTTAGCTAAGAATCCATGATTTTACCCCTAATACTGGCGCGGGGAGGGGGGGATATCACTGCATTTGGTATATGGGCCCTGAATTTGATATGGGGGGCCGACCATAGCCTACCAAAAAAAAACCACAATTACACCAAGCCAACAACAGTGTCCTTAATTCTTCCCTAGTATTAGCTATTTTATCTATGATTAGATCTTTATCTAAATTGAAAAACAAATCTCGTTCCACATTCATTAGAATCAAGTTAGACAATGTATCTTGAATCAGAGTTGATTTACGCCTGTTTCTTACAATTTTTACTTTAGAAAATACCCTTTCACATGTTACTTGCGTACATGGAAAGGTAGCAACAAACTTGTATGTTGTGTATAGGTTTAATAAAAAGCCCAGATCGAGATAATTCATAGATAAGAGGGAAAGGACAGGCCAAACATTTGAAGCATTGTCTATTTTCGGTGCAATGGACACAATTTTCTTCTTCTTCTTCTTCTTCAGTCAACATGATCATTTTCACTTTCTTCTTGACTAGGCATATCTTCTTTTTTTTCATATTCAACTTTTTCACCCTAACATCTCGTTAAACTCTCGTATTGATCTGCCTACTGTTTTAGCTCTCTTAGTAAAAGACTTCTGTCAACTTTACACAGTTTGGGAATGGTGCACAGAATGTCGGGAGGGAAAATATCTATGTTTGTTACTCCATGAAACTTTTTAGGGTCTAGCCAAGAGCAATCTTTTAAAATGTCTTTGTTGGGCACGAATCTTTCTTCAGTACTTGTTTTGGCACAGACCTCGTGCCGACCAAATATTTAAGTAAATTGTACACAAGTTGAACTCGCTTTTCTGGGTTTCTGGGATTTAAAATCGCCTGTCTGTGTTCATAAACATTGATCTCTCGCATCCCTCGATTTAATGGGTTTAAGATCGCCTGTATTAACTACTATCTACCTATATTAATTGTCTTATAGAGCTTAAGACAGTTATGTTGATTTTGGGGCCCTGAATGCAAAATTTAAAAAAAATTCTTTCTGTCTGGCAGTAATATGTAAATCCCCGTTCAGGACCCCATCATAGTGCTTAATAATGAAGGCTATGTTGGGGCCCAAATAGTGGAATTTTTATGAGGAGCGTAGCAATCCAAATGCAGAAGCAAGATTAAATTTACTTTCCAATGGACTGTAGGCTACTAATTACGCTAAGTCAGTCTGGTAGTAGGCCCTTAACAGCTGACGAGCAAATCAGTTAACGTGGGACGCGCTTCTAGGCGAACTTCTCTTCTAATCTTATTAATATTAATGAGTAATTGTAAACAAGTAACCGATACAGAATTTAAAAGTAAAGATAAATCTGTGTAAAAAATAGTGTATCCCTCGGCTGTTCTCGATTGTTTGTAACTTTCGAGTGTGAAAATAATAATTTTACTTTTCACTCATCTGTCCAGTACCCCGTCGGGAGCCCTGTCTGGTCTCGGGGTCATCGGCGATCACCGACCTTCCGACCTGGCCAGACCGCCCCTGTGTTCAAAGTACGTACTTTTATCCTCAAAGCTCTTGTCAAAATGCTGTTGATATTTCTGCAGGGATTGTCAATTCCTGTAGTAGTTCAATATTTTGTAATTACAATTGTTGACTTCTTTTATATATGTCTTCCGGATAGATCTTCACTCTGTTTGATGTAGCAGAATTCTTAACTCTGTGTCCTGTAATCCTTAATATCATCTTCTGATGAGTTTCACACGTTTGCTTTGTTTCCTTTGAGGTGGGGTCTACTAGAGAGCGTCTCTTTAGACTCTTTCCTTAATGCTTCATATCTTGAAAATGATGACTTGTTAGTCAATGAAACTGTTGGTTTGAATTGAATTTTTAATTTTACTTTTTTGTTCAGTTTCATTTTTAGCTGATTTATCTTTTTAAGTTTTTTCTTTTTTTTTTGGCTTTTCAATTTTTGCTTTTTTGTGCAATTTTAATTGCTTTGTCTAACTGTTAATTGTTTGCACGTTAATACTGTAATTTAAATCATTATTAATCAATATAGTTTATATTACATATTCAGTTACGTTAAATTATTCTAATCAACTTATATAATTGGCTAATTTCGTCTGTCTGTCTGTCTGTCTGTCTGTAAGTAAGTCGATATAATTAAGCTATTAAGATAGATCCAACAGTTCTCAATGGCACCATTGAATCAAGGGTACTCAAATTGGATGAAAATATTAGTTCGTTGTGTCATTCCATGTTGTTTCCATGAAATTTTATCCTTGGAATCTGACTTAGACAACTGAACTTGTAACAAAACATACGTTCAAAACCAAATAATTTTGTTACCACTGCATCCATTTTAATGAAATTTGGCATGCTTACTCAGTTGTTTACGCTGTTTTCTAAACTTAAAACCATTTTTGCCGTAGAAGCTTCGTTCACAAGTTAGCGCAGTATTTAGATTACATTTACTTTATATTTGATAGTTGATAATAAAATGATTTTTCAGATTTTTTTATGCCTGTCGTCCGACAGGTTTTGCTTCTAGTTTTAAATATGAAGTAGAAACAAAAATAGAAGTAAATTCTTCGTTGCATATTTACTTAAGAAAATAAATTCAATAGAAAGCAAGTTTAACGTCCGTAATCATTCATAAATGGAGAGAAATTGCCAACCGGACAATAAATATGCCTTCGCCCATAGAGCCAACATCAACGAGAATTCTGTACAATTGTTTCATCCTTATTGGGGAATCATCAGCAGAATCTACTCGTTGATGTTTGGCTCGCCGCGCGAAAGCTCTACCCAAAAGCATACATGGTCCCGGGAATGGGCCGCCGGGATAAACAACAATAAAATAAAAAATGATCCTGAAAGATCCACAATATTAATCCCTTATCCTCTCACTGAAAGGCACTAAGGAAATTAATCACAAATAGGCAAATTGAAAAATTCAATAGAAAATAAATTCAGCATGTAAAAGAAACTTTATTTTTAATTTAGTTATTGTGAAGTACGTTTTGTAATTTGTTTAAAATTCAATTTATAGTAATGAATATGAACGACTGATGAAACTTAATGAATTTAATTACTCATTCTTAATTTATTATTAACAAGCAAACCTGTAAAAAGTGAACTTTTTAGTGATCATATGACATTGGATTCTGAGGTCAGTTACAATGACCTTTGACCGCGACTGGATTGCCTTCTTTTAAAAGTTCATGTCAATGAGAGAACAACTTGTCTTTTCTTTGGTCATTGAAAATGAACGCTTCAGAAGTTGACCTTACGTCACGTGTCTTCGGTTGACCCACGTCGATGAAAATGAAATGAAGTCATCCTCAATATTATTCCGAACATTTGACACCTTATTTGTATATCTGTGTCTATAATAATGCATAATGTATAAGATGGGTGGTAAATATACCTAGCACCGCGACCTAAGGTCTATTGTACTTTCCCCAACCATAATCCCCAAAAAGACTAGTAGCTACGGCAAATGCCAGTAGTTTGTTTATAGGGACCTTAATCAAATCCTTTGGTTCTAAGAAAAAAGATCCTAGGATTTTATGTCTAAGCGCTGTGTAATATTCACAGTTACTTAAGATGTGTGAGGAAGTCTCATCTTCTGAATCACATCTCCAACAGACAGGTTGTCTTTTAAGTTAAAAGCCATAAATGCTTATTGAGACGACAATGCCCAGTAAGTAGACCAACAACAATACCAAGTTCCTTTTTCCGTAACATTAAAAGTTCAGAGGAACGTTTATTGTTTGGTCCTTGAATTAGAATCTTGGCTTGTCTTTGTCCCTTGAGCCTGTGCCATAGCTTGAGCTGTAGAGCTCTCATTTTCTTAAGAAAGATCTTCCTAATCATTTTATTGGATAAGCCATTAACAGGTTCCGGACCTATAAAGGTCATCTCCGAGCCTTTCTTAGCGAAGGAATCGGCTTTCTCATTGCCTTCATAACCATTGTGTCCTGGCACCCAGAAAAGACGAACTTTACTGAATTGTGCCAGTAAAGACAGAGTTTTGAGGCAATCGAAAACGATCTTAGAAGTAATGCAGCACTGATTCAGAGCATTCAGTGCTGCCTGGCTATCAGAAAAAATATAAATATTCTTTTTCCTGATGTTTCTGTCCAAACAGATGCCGGTACAAGCAAGAATTGCAAAGATTTCTGCTTGAGATACAGTTGCGAAATTACCCAGGTTATAAGAAAAACCATACCCGCCAGATTGGTAATACACACCTGCTCCGGAGCCATTGGCAGACTTGGATCCATCCGTATAACAAACAGATTCATCTGTGATAATAGGAATTGATCCAGAATCCCACTCAACTCTACTTGGGAAATGTATGCTAAATGGTCTTTCAAAGTAATAATAGGGAAGCATTTTATCAGTTGTCATTAGCAGGACAGACTCCTGACTCGAATGCTGTGTGTAGAGTTTAGTATGACTGCTTGCCGAGTGGGTGTGACACCACTCACCCGCAGTCTTAAGCCTTAAAGCTCCCAGAGTGGCTTCAGCCTCAATATGTAAATGTAGTGGCAAGAATCCCAGTAGCAATTCCACTGCAGCCGAAGATGCAGCTCTCATTGCCCCTGTGGTACTATGCACGCCATTCTTTGTAGCTTATTGAGCTCGCGTTGAGCTGTTTTAAGTTTGACCCTTGGCCACCGTACTACCGCAGCATATGTGAGAATGGGTCTAATGATCATAGTGTAGATCCAGGGCCTAACCTTTGGGTTAATACCCCAGGTTTTACAAACAGCTCCCCGACACGACCAAAAGGTTCTTTTTGCTTTCGTAATCGAGTGCTCCAAGTGTTGTCTCCAAGTCATTCTTTGGTCAAGTATAATACCCAAATACTTGACTTCCGAAGAAATGGTAAGCTTCCTATCAAAGAAGGTAAGAGCTTGCAGCTCAAGCAAGTTCTTTTTCCTTGTGAAAGCTATCAAGGTCGTTTTGTCTGGATTGACTGAAAGACCTACTTTTTTACACCACTTTTTCAACCAGTAACAGAGCGTCCTGCATAACCTCTGATACGGTTTTAGGGAATTTACCTCTAACGACTATTGCGATGTCATCTGCATAACCAATGCAGCCACACCCAAACCTCCCAAGAGACACCAGCAGTTCATCCACCACAAGGCACCACAGCAAAGGAGAGAGAACCCCCTCCCTGCGGGCAACCTTTGTTAGTAGTGACCGCTAAGTTGTCCCTGAGGAGCAAGGATATGACCACGCGTTCACTTAGAATTGATCTCAACCATCGCCGTAAGGTAAGGTTAATTCCATGATCATGAGTGGCTGCATCAATAGCTTCTATAGAGATCTATCGAAGGCCCCCTCAATATCCATGAAAACAGTAAAGCAAATTCCTTATGCTCAAGGGCTTTCTCCAAAAGTATTACAATACGATGAAGTGCCGTTTCAGTCGATTTACCTTGCTGATAGGCAAATTGTTGACTGGCGAGAGGATGTGATATAAGAATCTCATCTCTTATGTGTCTATCAACCAATTTCTCTAGAGTCTTAAGCAAAAAAGAGGTAAGCTGATTGGTAGAAAAGATTTGGCTTGCCAGGTTTAGGAATAAAGATAGCTCTGGTTTGTCTCCAATGTAGCAGGAGATACCCTAGTGCTATACTTGCCCTAAAGATCCGGCAAAGAATCGGTGTAACGATATCCACTCCTTCTTGCAAATGCATTGGGATGATACCGTCCATACCTGGGGCTTTGAAGGGCTTAAATATAGAAATAGCCCATCTGATTTTTGATTGTTCAACAATTCATCTAGACACACACCAGTCTGTACGGTTACCTCTGAGAGGAACCAGACCCGATCGATGCATGTCTTCAATATTGATTTCTTTAGATTCTGGAAAGCGTACTCCTAGCATCTCTTTTAGTGTTTCTTTTCAAGATTTTGTGTAACTACCATTCTCAAGTTTTATAGAGCTTAGTTAGTTATAGTTACCTTTATCTAAGATTTTAACAAGCTTGGCAGTACTGGAGATGTCTGATACATCTTCACAGAACTTCCGCCAAGATTCCTTCTTGGCCTCTCTGATGGTCTTATTGTAACAGATGAGGGTGTTTTTATACTCCTCCCATTCACCTGTCTTTTTTGCTTTATTAAAAAGCTTTCTTGTCTTATATCTTAGGTTACTAAGTTCGTTATTCCACCAAGGAACATGCCTTGGTAAACTAGCAACCTTGACCGGACAGTTCTGGTGATAAGAACTGAGAATATATTGTTGCAGCTGGTCAACAGCTAACTCAATATCTAATACCGAGCGTATGTTAGAAATCTAGATGTTAGTATTTCTAGATCCTCCTTAAAGCCGACCCAATTCGTCTTTCTGGGGTTCCTGGAAAATACCATTTGTTGTCTTTCACCTGCAACATAGAAGCAAATGTACCTATGATCTAAAAGAGAAAGCTCATTAGATACATGCCAATTATTAATAGAACAAAGTATATTAACAGAACAGAGTATTAGATCAATTACTTCACTCCTATTACTTACAACGAAGGTAGGTTCATTGCATTTATTTAAAACATGTAACTTAGTATTTACCAAGAATTCCATGAGATTTTCTCCCCGTTGGTTGCAGTCAGTGCTTCCCCAGGCGACATGGTGAGCATTGGCGTAACATCCAATGATGAGTTGCGTTCCATTGCTTTCGCAGTATTTAATAAGATTCCTTACCTCCAAAGGAGGAAAGTTATCATTCTCCTCATAAGGGAAATATGCTGAGACCACAACGAGTTCACAAACTTTACTTCCCACCACAAGAAGTTTGACTACAGTTGTGTCTCTTGAGAGAAATTCTGTAAGGGGTATAGCATTTATGCTTGCCTAACCAAAATATAGGTTCTCATATTTTCACGGGTGGTATCATAAGTAAGTAACTATCCTGATCTGGGTAAACCTAATATGTTACCTTTATAAATCCAGGGTTCTTGGATAATAGCTAAATCAATATTGTCCTCAGCCAGTCTCTGGCACAAAGCCGCAGAAGCAGACCGACTGTGGTGTAGATTGATCTGAATGCAGTTCAACATGTTTGGTGACATAAGGGAATCAGAGGCTGAGGATGGAACGATTAGGCGTTTTCCTCACTGTGGGTGTCGGATTCCAACACCCGATCAGAGAGGTCCCCACCCTCGTCCATCTCAACCATTCCATGTTTTCGGACGGTGCCGATCCCACGTCCGATTCCCCTGTCGCCACGTCCATACTTGAAACTGCCGGATCTTCAGTTTCTGTAAGTGTGAAACTACCTGCTGGTGCCTTGGAAGAAGAGGGCTCAGGTGCCGAAGTATCAACCTCGGGTTCACATGTTCTGGGTCGTGTAGGATCTTGAAGATACCTTTATCGACCCCGGTATATGCTAGGTATTTAGCCTTAACAATAGCTGAGGCAGATTCCCTATCCACTTGGAAAATCCATCTCAGAGCCTGAGGGTCTGCGATACGGTTCAACAATTGGTGTTAAACTTCTTGTAGTAGGCGTTGAGCCTCCGCAGTAGGACAGCTGAGTTAGTTGTCCATATGTCTTTCGTTTTGAAAGCTACTTTGACTGGTTTTGGCAGGTCACTGGCTTTCAGAACCCTGAGCCTCGTGCCCTGCAGAACACTGTCATTTTATTAAAGGCTTCTGTCACCCAAAGTGCAGTTGCCTGATTTTCGCATAGGTAAAATAGTACCCCTCCATTTAAGCTGAAACTCTTCATTAGTGGTAGAGGTTCCCCTTCTGGGGTTCCATCCACCCGCCTAAGAAGGTCCATCTGGATGGTACCTACTTTACTATCGTCCAGTTTCTCGTCTGGGTATTTTTCCTTAATGACGGCCATCTTGACACAAGAAATGACCTCACTATAGGTTTGCTGTTTAGCCCCCTGCTTTGGTCTCTTCGGAGGGCCTTGCACGTTCAGGAGTGATGGTGTCGAAGCATCTGATGTCTTTTGATGGGTTCTTTGAAGGGTGTTTGCTCGCCTTTGGCTACAGGGCTTGCCTCTGCTTGCCTCTGCTTTTGCAATTCCTCCTCATGTTTCTCCTGGCTGTTTTGGATAAACCGCCTAGGTGTAGCCTGCTAAGCCCGGAAGCAATATGTTTCAGTGCCTTAGTTCCTGAAGTTAACTCGGAACTGCCTGTTAACCTCATGGAGCTATGTTCTGAACTTGTACTAGCTTGTTGGGAGATCCCAGTATTACTGTTTTCTTCCCTTTGTTCAGCTATCGCTGTTTTTGATGGTTGGGTACATCCCAAAGGCGACCCTAATCCTTGTTTTTTGTTTGAATTTTTTTTCCATGGGTTTTTATTTACCGGGGGAATTTAAAAAGTCACCACTTGGTTATCCCCTTGTTCCAAGCAGAAGGCATCATACGATGGGGTACTTGCCTGGCGCCCCAAATGGATCGTTTGCGGCACAACATATTTCGCTACCCTTGTACCATTTAGTCCTCGGCACGATACCTCCCACCTTAACTTGGGTAGAACCATAGCCCCGTTAGCCAGCAAGTTTCGGGACCTCCAAGCGGGAGTTCCTTACTACATCTGTTTCCACCCTCTATGACGAGGACGTGGGGGTTGGAAATTTTAGAGGGCATATCTGTGTCTAAGTAAAGTATAGTGGGCAGAAAAAAAAATTGTTTTATAAAATATAGATTTCGAATATTATTTTTATGAAATTTATTCTATATTAACTTTCAAACACAAAAGTACCTATGTCACAGCCACATGACCGCATGTAATTTAACACTTCATGAAGTGTCTACACACATCGCGAAGAGTCTAACCACAATGGATACATGCTGTAATTCAATCTTCAAATCGAAAATGACCGTATCTGTTCAGAAATACTGAACACTTCGCGAAGTGTCAGCAAATCGGATGAAGGGCCATTATTTCGGTTACGTGTCCTTTGTTACTTTGACATAGCTGCATATACTGGGTAAATGATGGCTAATAAGCCAGACACAGTCTGTATTGAATTCCCGGTATCAATAATTCCAAAAGCAGGTCAGTGATTTGTACTTATGTGCGTTTTTATACCTTGTTTTCAGATAAATTTAAAATCTAATTCGACAACTACTAAACGTTTTCAAATAGGTATCACTATTTATCACTTTTTTTGGGGGGGGGGGGGGAATATAAATATTAAATATATATATATAAATAATATTTTAATAATAATAATTCTGCTTCCTATTATTATTAATAATAATAGAATATATAATAAATATATTCTGCCGTGCTGGGAGTGGCCGTGCGGTCTGCCGTTGTGACCAATGCGCCAGTTCCCGGGTTCGAATACCGGTTGTGGCATGGCTGTTTCTTTCTTCTTCTGTGTTTCGTCCGTTTACCCCTGTGACTTAGTCTCTCAGGTGTATCCTCGACGAGAAAGTGCATTCTTTCTCGTCTCTGATTTCCTGGCCTTGTTCTGACGTTGTCAGGAGGGGCTAGCGCGTGGTCCGTTGGGGCCCATTCGCGAATAATAATAATAACAAATATATTCTAATGATAACATAGGTGGCACACACATCGATGGGCAAAATGTCAATTCTCAGAACTGGGTCCGTCAGTGAAGACCAAAATAATAATAAATATACAGAATAATTAAAGTCTTAAAAAAATCCAATGATGAAATACTTACTTGGAGAATCAACATTAGAGACACAATGGCAAAATAATCCAACGAAAATTAAAAGTAAGCATAACATTTAAAATACCTGAAAAAGATAGCAAACCCAAACCCAACAATATTCCCATGATAATTCTAGGAAGAGAATACACGTGATAAATTAAACATAAGCCAATCTTTAGAAGCTACAAACTAATATATATATATATATATATATATATATATATATATATACAAAGGAGAAAGTTTGTTTGTTGGTCCTACAACTCCTAGGTCTTTTTACTGATCCGGATCAAACTTTTCACATTATTTTTTTTAGGACCCTCTGAAAAAACAGACTACAATGAAACCTGGACACATCTCCCCTCCTCCTTATTTAATCCCCTTCACACTTTTGTATAATTTTCAAGCATTGGCTTAATAATTCACTTATAAATTAAAATATAGAATATGTCAAAAAATATATTTTGGAAACTCGGGAAGAACCTTAAGAGAGAGAATACAGGAATGTACTGCTGCTTTCAGGAATAATAAGCATAAGCATCAGAATGGGCAGAACACTGCATTAATGAAAACCATAATCCGGATCCGATTGTAGAAATGTTATTCATAATCAAAGAAAAACAGAAAAGATACAAGATAGAAGCCTGAACTATTAAAATCTACCCTTGCATTAACAGAGATAGGGATTACATAGTGAACAACAACACATTGTCTCACTTCAAGAATGTAATGCGCTATAAAAAGAGAAATTTAAAAAATGGATATCAAAAATTATTTGTTACAAGAAATGAATTATTATATTGTTTTTAAGCCATTGAAAATAACCTCAATGCATATACATTGATGACGTTATTATTAATATACAGTAGGACCTCTATTTAACGAAGTCGCTAAATCCCGAAAAAAAGTTCGTTGTATGGAAAATTCGTTAAATAGAGATTCACCTTTTAAAATTACTTTAAACTACATAAAACAGATTTAAAATACATAAACAATAAATATTATTAAAACAGTAATAATTTTAATGACATAAAGAATACTAATAAATGACTTAAATTTTACTAAGTCTGCTAATTTTTTCTGAGTTTTTTTTTTTTTTTTTTGAAAAAGTGTTTTTCCTTATAGTACGTCTCGCATCTTTGCAATGCACTAAAAACCCCTTTAGTATTTTCTTCAAATTGTAATCCGCGTCGGATTGTTTCAAATGATTTTAGCATTTCATTATATGAAGGTTTTTTGATTTCTTCATCATGATCATTTCCATTTTCTTTATCTTCATCGCAATTAATAGCTGCATTGTTTTTATTTTTCACACTGTCCAAAATATCCGATTCAGTTAGTGTTTCCGAGGTCTGAACTTCAAAATCAAGTGAAAGATAATCGTCAATCAGCACATCATCGTTAATTTCTTCTTTTTCCCTCAATTGTATCCACATTTCTTTTATTTCCTCTAAGGGAATATTAATAACAAAAACATTTAAAGGAAAAAAAAATAGATATCTTGAAAAAGTTCGTTAAATAGAAAATGCACTTCGCTATTTGGAGGTTATTTTACGAAGAAATTAGCAAAATGTCCTTGGTTCCAAAGAAAAGTTCGCAAAATAGAGAAATTCGCAAAATAGAGGTTCGTTAAATAGAGGTCCGACTGTAGGAATATTATTTTATTTGCAAAAAAATTGACAAAGCTGAACGATAGCTTCTGCGAAATATCATTCTGGGAATTCGAAATTGGTGGATGTGAAGTATATTTTGTTTATTAATATAGAACGAAGAATTTCTTAACACTTCCATTATTATAAGAAACTAGCAGCAAATCAGAGAAATCATTTTATTATCAACTATCAAATATAAAGTGAATGTCATCTAAATATGCGCTAACTTGTGAACGAAGCTGCTACGGCAAAAATGGTTTTAAGTTTCGAAATCAGCGTAAACAACTGAGTAAGTATGCCAAATTTCATTAAAATGGATGCAGTGGTAACAAAATTATTTGGTTTTGAATGTATGTTTTGTTAGAATTTCAGTTGTCGAGGTCAGTTCCCAAGAATAAAATTTCATGGAAACAGCATGGAATGATAAAATGAACTAATATTTTCATCCAATCTGAGTACCCTTGATTCAATGGTACCATTGAGAACCTTGGATCTATCTTAATAGCTTAATTATATCGAGTTACATACAGACAGACAGACAGACGAACTTAGTCAATTATATAAGTTGATTCTTCGTTATATAATTATAAACAAAATATACTTCTTCAAATCCACCAATTTCGAACTCCCATAACGATACTTCGCGGAAACGATTGTTCCGCTTTGTCAAGTAAACACTTTCATAATTATATTTATGAAACGCAGCGGTGAAACGTTGTTCATTGGATCTATGGATCCCGGGTTCGAATCTATTTGGTAGCAAAAAAAACTTATATTATTATTTCATTTCTTTTTTTCCTTTTTTTTCTTGTTTTTTTACTTTATTTATGATAATGGATTTTCTTTTCTTTTTTTTATTATTTGGAAATAAGTAATATTCTTCTTAACTTTTTTTGTTTAATTAAATGTTCTTAATTTAAGAATAATGAAAACCCGGATACGGAATAAAGGAATAAGGGATGTAAACAGGGCGACAAAGTTTCTGAGGTTCGCTTTATACAAAATATAATTTAATTTTTGAAGGATTTTTTGCCTCCCCCCCCCCGCACTCTCGAAGAACTTCCGACGTCCTCGTATAACGATCTACTGAGTTCAAACATTGCAAGTACTGTTCGTTTTTGTTTACGAGAGTCTTCAACGCTTTTGCGCATGCGTCAGTTCTCCTTCGATTTTTCAAAATAGGAGATGCAAAGATGGGATGTTTACTTTTATAGTGTTAGTTTACTAGTAGCTGCGTTCTATTTGCGCTTTTTGGAAAGAATTATGGAAAGAATAAATACTATTGCAGAAATGCTCCTCCGTTATTTTTTTCTTAAAAGTGAAAATGTCCAAAAGAATTTCTTAGGAAAGTGCCCATCTCAGCGTATCACCCCTCTGCGGAGTAAAATCGTCCCGCAGTGCCTTTTAGAAACGGACAGTAACTCTTTCGTTAAACCATGAAAACAAAACCCCGCGGAATAATACAAAGGAAAAGGCCTATTGTAAGTCCTATTGTTCCTTTCTTTTAGTTGTTTTGTGAATCCGTCAATTCATTTTATTTCAAAAAAGTACAGCATTGATGAAATACTAATAATAACTTTGGTTGCTAAGTCTTGGATATTCTGACTACTTCCCTTTGGTTCCTTCCATTGTTTCAAGTGGGTCAAGTCCATTCTGTAGGCCACGAACAATGGTAAACATTGTAAAGCGTCTTAGGAAAGCAGTTAAAAGTTATCTTTGAATGAATCATCGTGTCTAGTAAACAGAGTCACAGTCATCTCGAAACTAAAAGACATTTCAAAGATACTTCGTTTTGAAGATCACCACTTCTCAGAAAATAAACCAAGAAATTGAAAACTTTAACCTGGATTTGTCTATCTAAAATAATTTTACAGAAAAATTAAATATCCAGGAAACGAAAGTAAAATATGTAATATAATAACTATTGTTCATTTAAAGTTCGTTATGAAAACTTTTTTCATCATTTAAAGAAGACTTTATGAGAGACTTCAAAGAAAGAATTAAAAACAAAGGAATTGAAAATCTTTGTTCTTTCTATGGCTGCGAAAGAGTTCATAAACTTCAATAGACTTAGGTGTCAATTCGAAAATAAACTTGTTTCTGCAAAGGAAACATATGAAAATAACGAAATAATAATTCAATATCTGACGCTGTTCCATAAAAACATGACGAGGAAATGGATGTAGATATTACAAACAAAACATGCATAGGAATAGACAAGAATAGCAGAAAAAAAACAATTATTCCGTCCATCATTCTTTTCATTTCAATGGGGATGTTTAAGGTTCTTTGGTTCCAGGCTAAAAAAGTCACGTGATGAAGGGACTCACGTTTTAATCCTTCCTAATACTGCTGAATTTCGGATCTTTATTCAAGAAGATTCAAACTAGAATTCTAGTTTGAATCTTCTTGAATAAAGATCCGAAATTCAGCAGTTTTTAGGAAGGATTTAAAACGTGAGTCCCTTCATCACGTGACATTTTTAGCCTCGAACCAAGGACCTTAAACATCCCCATTATGTCCAGTATTGTCGTATACGGAAGCAATTACAGAACTTCCTGTCAGACGGAAGATTACGCAATACATTGGATTTAATTCATCTGTTTATCAAGAAACATAAAAGAAAAAGATAAAAATCGTCCTTAATTAAGTAAGGACCAGAAACTTTTGAATGTAATAAGTAATTATAGATAGTTAACAAATATACTAATGCTTAAATATGTTAAGGTTAATTTACTTTTAAAAATCTGTGATTAACAAACTTTTAGTACCTTTATGCAATTACGTAACTCTTCTTTCGTAACTTCTCTATAGGAAATATAAAATGTATAAATAAAATCAAATAACTTTAGCATAGGAAGGGATAATTGTTCTTAGAAAGACAAAGTTTAATTCAAGATTCTAAAAATTTTCCTTCAAAAAAAAAAAAAAATTGGACTGTTTAATCCACTTGTTAACCAGAATTGATGATAATAATAATAATAATAATAATAATAATAATAATAATAATAATAATAATAATAATAATAAGCCCCCATGGACCCTACCTCCTCGCGGTGGGGGCGGGAACTACACTAGCTTTAGGGTAGGCTAAAGGGTCCAACCATCCATGATGAGAACTCGTTCTAATATAGATCATGCTGCATCGGGTGTGGCGCAGGATAAAGTCACCCGCGTTCGGGAGTTAGGCAGAGGTCTCCGTTCGAAAAATATGCTACAGTCTCCCGCAGGTGGTGGTGGAGAAAGTGGCACCCCATCCTGTAGTATGGCTACCACAATGTCCGGGCAACACCATCCAGCCCAAACAGTCGGAAGTGTTTCGTCTGTGTCAGAGCAGGCGACCACCAAGACTGGGAAACCACGCCAGCGCATCCGATGGTCATCACAGATGAACCAGGATCTTATGCGCGACTTCTACACTGTTACACAGTTAGGGACTCAACTCACAGGATACAGACAGGCACTACACCATGCATTCATCACACTTTATCCATCGTTAGGGCTTAGCGAACAGCGGGTAGCGGATCAGCGACGTTCTATAGTAGTAAACAATCTTATTCCTCCATGCATACTTACACAAATTAGGGAAGAGGTCGCTGAATCCAACCACAGGACACCACACCCCACCCCACCAGAAGACATTACCTTTATGGCAAACACAGAAGCCTCAGAAGCCTCTACCCCTCAGTCCACATTCCCCAACAATACAACTAATGACATACAACAAGCAGCACATGATAATTTCTACACCGCACTAGCACAATATACAGGAACAGACCCCACACTCAGACCTCCACTCCCCAAAGTACACACATCAAAACAACTCTTCACAGTCATATACCATCTCAACACACACACTATTCCACAACACCTTGACAATATCCAAACATTAGAAGACATACATACAACACTCTACTGCGCGGCACAGGGAACCATTCGGGCACTTGGAATCAAACAACATCACATACCTACCACTGCACGGTCACAAGAATACATCCCCCCTTGGAGACGTCGCCTTGAAGGCCGCATCAGCGACCTTAGAGGAGACATAGCCAGGCTCACACAATACTGTGCAGGAAACAAAACAAAGAAACTTATGTCCCAGGTCAGCAAGATATTCAAGCACATAAACACTCGCCCATCACACTCAAACCATCATAACCAGGTTCATGAACATCTCGACACACTAAAACAAAAACTCAGTGCACTTGCAAAAAGATTACAAAGATACAAACAGTGCACTCTACGCAAACAACAGAACAATACTTTCCAATACAATGAGAAAAAATTCTACAGATCCCTTTCATCTCCCTCCACTGCACCCAACACAAACACACCCACCAGCGAGGCATTACATGAATACTGGTCGTCTCTGTGGTCCAACCCCATCCCCCACAATGACAAAGCACCATGGATCACAGATGAAGAACAACTCGCTGAACACTTACCCTTCATGCCCTTCCATGATATTACTCTCGCAGATATACAGACAGCACTAAAACATGCACACAACTGGAAGGCTCCTGGTGCAGACGGCGTTCAGAACTTCTGGATCAAGAGGTTCACGTCCCTGCATGGGAAGCTAGCTGTTGCACTCACTGACATAATCCAACACCCAGAACATATGCCTCTTTTCCTCACACAGGGTGTCACTTACCTACAGAGCAAGTACACTGAAACAGCACACCCTGCAAATTACCGTCCAATCACTTGCCTCCCCACACTTTACAAACTCCTCACCTCCTGCCTTACAGACAAAATTTACACACACATCGAGACACATAACATTCTTTCCGAACAGCAGAAGGGCTGTCGCAGAAATTCCCAGGGTTGTAAGGAGCAACTCCTTATTGACTTTGTAATCCTGCGCCAGGCGCGCGCGAAGAATAGGAACTTACACATCGCGTACATCGACTACAAGAAGGCATTTGACTCAGTCCCCCATTCCTGGCTTTTGCACACTCTTCAACTCTACAAAGTACACCCCAAGATCACGGCATTCTTGGATGCCACGATGAAGAGTTGGAACACAACACTACACCTACGCACCTCCAACACCTCCATCACTACAGTCCCCATTCCCATAAGGAGAGGTATTTTCCAGGGAGATTCCTTGAGTCCTCTTTGGTTCTGCCTCGCCTTGAATCCATTAAGCCACATGCTAGACAACACAAAACACGGTTATAAGCTTACCTCAGGCACTCTGACACCATACAAAATCACACACTTACTCTACATGGATGATATTAAACTCTACGCCACAAACAGTGCACAACTTACTAATTTACTACAAGTCACAACACAGTTCACCAAAGACATTGGGATGGAATTTGGAATCGACAAATGCCGCAAGCTACATATAACACGCGGAAAGACTACGAATTTGGAGGGTTTTGAACTGGACCATGGGTTGGCCATCCAATCCATGGAAGAGGGAGAGACCTACAAGTACCTGGGCTTCCAGCAAGCGCGCGTCATTGACAACGCAAACATCAGAAACGCACTCAAGAAAACATACTGTGCTCGCGTTCACAGCATCCTCAAAACACAACTCAATGCCAGAAATAAAATTAAAGCCATTAACACTTTTGCCGTCCCCACACTAACATATTCGTTCGGCATAATTTCATGGACAAACACTGAACTCGAAGCACTACAACGCACAACACGCACTACATTCACGAAACACAACATGCACCACCCCAAGTCCGCTACGGAAAGGATGACTCTTCCCCGCAAGGAGGGAGGCCGAGGACTCATCAATCTCATCACCCTACACGAAAAACAAGTACACACACTTAGGGAACACTTCCACCAAAGAGCACAACACTCCTCACTCCACTCAGCCAT